>CAJQUW010013626.1:0-79773 GCA_907163375.1 Prostheceraeus crozeri | reverse complement strand
CATAGAGTAAGTAACTTCGCATTTATTAAATCCCCAATGTGTATACACTTTCGATTTTATTAAATGAACTCACGGCTGATACAGTCGGAATTGTTTCCAAATGTGAGATATGCAATTTTTTGAGGTTTTGAAGGAATTACCTCGAAAATGAGTGATCATGATTGCAGTGCAGGAGGAATGACAGCATTTTACAGATCCTCCTTGCTATGAAAACCTTGGAGAGGCAATGTTTGTTAAATTAGCCATTCGACAGGTTGCCATTACACTTTCATGCTAAACTCAAGTGTTTCTTATTAAGCGTGATCATCACATGCAACCTGCCACTGGCAGAGCAAAATCACAATCAAAGACAATGATTTCAGTTAGCTTTGAGAGATGTAAATGGGTCCACATCACTATTCAGATTCAAGAAATGAAACATGAATTTAGTGAATCACAAAATCATGCCGGTGAAAATTGAATTTAAAACTTGAAACTCCAGCCAAGAAAGCACGAATAATATCGCGACTTTTTCATGAAGACTTCCATTATAATGCGGATCATGAAATTCCTTTGATAATCAGCTTCATTTCCGCTTGGTAAGGATGCGCATTAGCAAATATTCATTCCTTTAGATATCCAACTTGTTTCATACTACTTATACAGAGGAGTCATCTCGGTATGGCAAAATTTTGACTTTTTTAAAAGTGATCAAATAATTCTTTGGACCATGGGAATGCAATCCTCGCAAAAAACTGAATTTTTCATATAAAAATCTTCACTGTATACAGATACTTTTTTGAGTCGACACTCTACCTACGTATCCCTACTCTATGGACCTAGATATCTACACAAGTACATGAGGGAATCTCCTTGTTCCTGATACATGTATCCATCTCTTTCTCATCTCAAATGAAACACAATTTGAACTCACTTAGAATTCGACGATGGGAAAAGTCCTGGACGAAGGCGCCTCGAGTCTCCTCGTACCTTCTTGGGACATGTCGGGGATCAGGTTGGCCCACAGTAGACGCGGAGTAGAGGGCTGGGAAGGTCTGACTTCTCCCGCTGAGACGCATGGTTGTCCCTGCTGGGGCAGAACGAGTTGCCACATTCATACCTTGATTCCTACCACGCAACGGTTAACGTCCGCCTGGTTGCTGTCCTAACAACACGTCTGAACGTGTGCTATTTCCCCAGTTACGCTCGCTTCTCAGCTTCCTTGTACGAATTTCTCCCCAAGTTTTGAAACAATGTGGACACCGGATCCGATCTACCTGAGATTAACACAGTCACTGCTTCGACGGTGTATGCAATGACAGAAATCCGATGAGTGAAGGTTGAATGATTAAGGTGGCTTTTGTGCGATACACTTACGTGAAATCTAGCTAAGCAGGAATTTTACGCTGTTGAACAATACCTACTATGCATTAAAAATCCGAGACAATAAGTTTATTTTGAACCGATGGTTACCATGGCCCATTGTTTCAATTCTTGTCACGACTGTGGTAGTAACAAAGCGGAACTAATGAGCGTTATTGATGCATTTCTCATGAACAAGTGAATTATTGTGCAAGTTATTATTTATATCTACCGGCGAGTATAAGTGCACCAGGAAAAGAACTTATAGGCGTCCGCTTGCAAAATTCCTCGCAGCAACTTAAATTTATTGCACTATGTAGCTATGAATCATTTGAAAAAGGAAAAGTTTCATAGGAAAATATCGTCTTGTTCATTTCATTCTTCTAATTGAGATGTCCATATTTTACATTTCTTCATTATTTTTCAGATGTGATCGCATTGGACTACAGAAATGTCATTTGTGAGTGTGCTCGCCGACTTTGTCAGACAAAGATTCTATTCATTCTATTCTAATCGAATTCAAAGACTTTAAAATCACATTGAGTAATGTAAGTCGCAAATTACGTCATTTTCTATCATGAAAATATTTAGAATTTGTATCGCATAGGAATATTGGGCTATTTGTTGCATATACTCGTATATTGGGAATGCAGCAATATTATATAATATAATTAATTTTGCAACACCATTATATAATTGAATGCATATATATTGGACTATTTGTTGCATAGGAATTATATACAGCAGCCATAACTCCTGTGCATACGACTCACATAGTATTAAAAAAGTACACGTGCAGCCACCATTGCGTAATTCATCATTTAGGCTGTCTGTGAAAATAGAAAATTAATTATTTCAAAATACCTCGCAACAAAGATGACTGAACAATTTTCAGACAGATAAATGGTCGTCTAGAGCGGTGAAAATATAATGCAGTATCATAAATCTTTTGTTGCAATTTTATTGGAAATATTTGGAAGCTTAAACATTCGGGTAATTACGTGATATCTCTCCTTAAATTGATCTATAATCTGTCTCGATTAAACTTCACCTTCTTGTGACTGTCTTCTATCTGCATGCAAAGTTTCACGCCAGTTGGATAACAACTTTGAGAAATGGAAGCGTCAAAATGAAGCGATCTCTGCTGTTCAGATGGCCCGATGAATGAGGTGCACGGCTAATCTCTCCGACAGCGACAACTTCTAAAGTGACAATGACACAGTAAGCAGCTGTCTCGGTAATGAGAAGTAGGGCCTCAGAAATCTGAAGATTATTTGAAATAGCAGTTGATGAGAGTGTGTACACACTCTTAACGCGTTGGAGAGGTTTTCATCTTCTGATACATGCGCATCAACACACTCTCGCTGACCTTGTGGTACAAATTAACGCCTCTAATTCAAAGAGTCTATTTGCTGAAATTGCTTGGAAGTATGTAGGTTAATAGTAAATGCTCTCAGGTATATTCGAAATGTTGTGGTGATTGGTCAATTACAGCAGGCTTCAGAAAAAGAGGTGATGAACTATAACTGTCCTTCTTCGTTAGCCTGTTTCTGAAACAGGCCTATGAAAAAAGCTCTCTGTACTGATTTTTAAGTGAAGCATGTATAAGCGCAAGGAAAAATTATGACTATTCTTAGACGAAGAAAGTATCAGCCTATTGAGAGCGTGACGGAATGTCCGTTTCAGCTTGAAACTGTGCAATCAATAGATGTCATAAATTCCTCTTCCAATTTGAATGTGTCATGAGAATATGTTTTCTCTTGGCTTGTGAGAGATGATCTCGACATACTGCAGCGGTAGAAGGCCCTAGCGCAACAATTTTAGAGCAATGTTTGTCGCGAACTTTAAAAAATTCATTGATTGACAGACTTAATTCATGCTCGTGACAGAGACACTGGCACGCACTCATGCAAGACAGTCTGCTGCAGCAATTCCAGTTGTGCTGTAATTTTCACTGTAATATACACTATATTTCCAAATATCTAGCAGTCTGTCAAGAATAGAAATCTAATGCGCTGTTGGATTCAAGCTCAAACAGCAATCTCGTCCGCTGATGGCAGACTTTATTGTTGCATCCGCTATCGTCCAACAACTTTATGGTGCATAAAAATGAAAATTCCTGGAAATCTTGACAGCATGTTCTACGAAGATATAAGAGGGATATCTTCATGACCATTAAAATTCTGCCTACTGCTTGCTCTGCTACAATTATCATCTGTTATTTACTTTTGCTGTATAGAAAACTTCGATCTTTAGTGATTTCATTGAATTTCAAGTGGGCTCAACAGCTAAATTCCAAAAGATACATGAGATCTCTGTTCGTCTCAATTGACAAGGCCAGACGTCGAAGTGTATTTCGAATGATGCAAATGTCCTCTACATCTAAAGTTGCTACTGCATTTATCATCCCAATTATCATTTTTGTCTATATGTAGGCTTATCGCATTGATGTATTATCATATCCAATCGGAAAATATTGTAAATCATGTCATTGAACATCAATGTATCTTTTTTGTTTTATGATTTCCAACGATATCAATACGATTTGATCGAATATCATTTGATTTAATATCCATCACAACATGAATATGCGATTTGATATTTTGAAAATTAATATCAAAATATCAAATCGTATATTTCTTAGCAAAGAACATGAGATGTTACAAATGTGCATACTGATCAGGGATGCGGAGTCGGAGTCCCGGAGTCCTATCAAATGATAGACTATGGCCTCTACTAGACCCCAAATATAATACAAACAAATTATTTATCCTCGTACATAGCTGACACTGTCTTGATGTCAACTTTCTCTGTCCAACAAAAGTACAGAGACATTACTGCATGCAAAGCTTGTAATAGTTGAGGGAATGAACCGTGATAGTGAAAAAGGGATTGTCGTTTCACTCGGAGACTTAGTAGAGAAGACAAGCCTTCCTAGGTTAATGATCATTTCCAAGCATAGCCAAAAATGATCCAAGCATAGCCATAATTTTTCTGATATCAATCAGCATAGAACTAATTAGAAATCAAGTTTCAGGGCTCTACGACACAAAACGAGTTCGATCTTTTTTAGATGGCGTGAAACGCCTTTGGTTGTCGAAGACATGCAGACAACATTTAGGTCGATCCAAGTAAGCAGACAGAACATTTCCTTGTTCCAATATATCTCTCAATAAAGTCATATCTAAATTTAATGGATGATTTCTAATTAGTTCTATGCTTGGATAGCGTAAGTTTGGCTCGTTTGGGAAATCTGATTGATGGCAGAAAAGTTTTGGCTATGCTTGGGTTTTTGGCTATGCTTGGATCATTTTTGGCTATGCTTGGAAATGATCATTAACCCCTTCCTAGCCTCGATCACACCAAAGGTCACATCAGAGACAAAAATGAAATATCAGTTTGTTTGAGAACATTACCTTTAACTCTCACGTTAATCGTGTGTGATGGCTCCTCTAAAGCGCATATTAAAATCGAAAGTGTACTCATATTTTTTGGAGAAGGACGGGGGATTTTCCTGCCTGGTAGAGAGACTGAAGAAAAACCCTTTTGAAGAAGATGGGAGGAGCCGAGTTGCATGCATCCAACTGAAAGCGACATTTGATAAACTTTCATCGAAAATGATTGATGCAGTAATGATTACTAAATATAGGTTCAGGTAAGCCTATAATGATCTATGATGTAGGTTGCCGGTTAATTTTTCAAAAAAAACTAGGCTTTATATACCTGCCACCCGGAGTCGGAGTCCTATCAACCCCCGGAGTCGGCGTCCTATCAAAAGCGGGAGTCCTATCAACCCCCGGAGTCGGAGTCCTATCAAAATGATAGGACTCCGCATCCCTGATGCTGATACAAATGAGATGGTGTCTTCCGTCAACAAGAAGATATATTGATGTCCAATGACATGAATGATGGATTTGCAATATTTGCCGTTTGAATATGATGACATATCAATAAATAATTAATGAGATGATTGTATTAGTTCTTCAATGCAAAAAACTAGCTAAATTTTTACTATTTTTGTGCATTGAAGAACAAGTTGAATTATTTCATTAATCTGTAATTAAAAATGTTGATAATCACTGCACATTTGGATGCTAAATTTGGCTTATTACCAACGAAATTAAGCATTGAGCATAAATTCCAGCGTATAGTGTTGGCATTCATACAAAATAAAATATCTCATCAATGCTTCGCTTATTTTCATTCCTGTATTCCTTTGAATTTAGGATGCCAACATCTATCAAACTAAGTGGTGCAAAAGGTTGTCCAGTCAGCAGTAGTGCTGAATAATGTGAATTTTGGTTCATCTTGCATTCCTGAAGAATCAGAGAAATAATTTCTGATTAAAAAGTTCTGATTGTTAACTATGAAGACCGCTTAAGTGCAATTCCTTCTTTTATTTTGTTTATTCCAAACTTCCTATGAACAGAAATCCAAGGAAATTTATTCTATCATATCAAGATTTCAAAGAACAAAATTAATTATAAACTCACTGAAGGCTCACATTGACAGACTGTAGATACGGTGGAGAATGAAATTTTGATCTGCAGAGTTAACACATTTTTGACACCTTATCAGCGTATCCGCGATGTCACTAAGTAAACTGACTGAACTCTGGAATGTTCAATTGATTGTTAATTGAATTTGTCGATTGTATGATAAACATTTCATTGTCAATTCTTTTGTATCGTTAGTTATGGCATCGGATTAAACACAGAGCTTAATTTCATTACACTTTTGTTGCTATTATTGGTCTCTTGTCATCATGCAATTAAGACTTTCTTTATGACTGTATTGCAGCAAGTTATCCAATATTACTACAAAAAGTGAACTAAAATTTAGAGCTCTATCATTTAATGATTTCTATAAAATAGTTATCGGAAATCATCATTTTCTCGTAAAGAGAAAATTCAGTAAGTAGGATTCCACATTCAATAGCCATGATGCTGGATTACGTTGCTTTATAGAATATCAGAATATCAGAACGTATATTTTTCTAAAGAAAACACTTTAGGTGATACAATGTACAGTGAAAAACAAGATGATGAGAGATAAATTTCTAGGTAAGAGATAGATTTCTAGCTGAAAGCAATCAGGAGTGCTGCCAACACCTCCACAACGAAGTCAGGAAGCTATGGAACATGAAGTCCAGTTAATCACATATAGCAGTTACATTATTGTTGATGAATAATGGTGCTATACTGGCTCTGATTGACCGATTTTCTTTATTTTTGTTTTGCTTGATAGCTTTTGGCTTGTAGAACAACATATTACATAACAAAGGAAACAAATGTAATTTTATAAGAGTGAGGCATGATTTTGTGTAACATTGCTAAATGAAGATCAAATTATCTACTACTTTTTTATCTATAACAGGAAAACAACTCAATATTCATGCTTGAAATTTCCAACAATGATATTAGTAAGCACAACTGACATATCTTCCAAATTTCAGAGAAATTCGTTCAAGTGTGGCGGAGTTAGACAAAGTTGAAGTTAAGGCGATGTTTAAGGGCGATCCATTTTTTATGAAACAATCTGTATATATGAGATACTCCATGATATTTCTGGGTGATATAATGGAATATCTTATACATGTAACATTAACATTACTATATCTATGTATTGGTGATTACGCTTAGGGTTTTATCTCCCGATGTTCCAAACAACTGCATGTAGGCCTGACCTGTGTTTTTGTAATCCTTATTTCTTCAATTATCCAACATGCTTGAGGAATCGATAACTCTCGAGGTACTTTCTGTTTTGGACGTTATCTGTTGCACCACGGTGATGTTGATTAGATGCTACTTTGTTTCAACAAGTTTGCTCTGTTTTGTGCTCATTTCATGCTATGCCTTTGCAAACCAACTTCTTGGTGGTGTTCTACGTATTTTCATCCGCCTCTTTGGCAATCCAAGGATGAACGGTAGGCTAGTCGATCATTTTCACTGAATCTGTTTTCACAGTGAATAAAATATATTAACAGGTCTATGATGCTTGCCTATTGCTGCGCTGCAAACTGCAAACTAAGAAAGCTCTTAAATTTATGAGAATTGTGAAGAAGTGCTTTTCTATATTGCGTCATGTGCGCCAGTGTTTATTGAAATTTCTGCGGGGATTTATTTAATGCTCTCTTTTTGGCATGCTATTGATGCGTCACAACTATTTGATAATTATTTGTTATCTGCAATAATAAATTAATTTTGCATTTTGCATTGACTCCGACTCTGCATCCCTGCAATATAATGATATCTCACTGCTTCCCAACAAAAATTTTTGCTGCACAAATATCCGAGGCATGATGCGAGCTTTCGGGAGCCTGCTCACATTGTCAAGCATTGACAGAATTGAAAGTGCTCAAACTAAATCAATGTCGGATGAAATTTAAATCTTTTTGTCCCGAAATCGAATGCATCGACTTCAAAATTAGTTTTCATTCAATCCAACAGCTTTAATCCACTATCTTTAATTACTTTCACGAAACAGCTTTAAGACTTCGACAGAACAGTTTCACTTGGTGCGCAGAGATTAACATTGTATGGCAATGCAAAAGTATTTTGTCTCAAGGAGCACGTTTGTGACTGAGTGCACGTCTAATTAAACAGCGGCTATTGCTTCACAATGGCTATTGTTGAACATGTCTGTATCTAGTCAATATCTACTACTCCCTTTGATAGATTTCTAGGAAAATGACGGTAGTTTGAAATCGTATAATCTATTGCCCTGAAGCGTATAATCTACTTCTCTGAATTACAAAGTATCTCTATGTTGAATCATGTAGAAAAGGGCTTTTAGTGTCTTAGGAGGATATCGTTTGCCTGTGGTATTTCTATGAAAAATTTCAAGCAATGGCAAATATCGTCGGCAGTCATTTCCTCAATGTCATGAAATAATTTTGGTGGTCGATTTACTTTAACTTTCCATTGCGAATGCCATTGGCGGAAAAGGTTCAAAGCTCAAAATCTTTTTTTATTTTGTTTTTGGAGCCACTCTTAATCGCAAATGATTGTCTATGTCACTTTGGGAAGTCGATGCAAATCTTTGACTGAGATTGAAATTATTCAAGGGTTGAGGTAAATCACTTTCTGTCTTGGATTCAATTTGGGTCAACCGTCAATTCTTCCATGATCAGTTATACCGATGAAACAGGCTACATTATCACAAATTCAAATTTATAAAACAATGTAAATTGATATGTAGGCTATTTCCATGATATAATAGACGTCTTTAAATAGAGAAGGCAACAGAACATAGTAATTCTATAAAATACTGACATAGCTTACTGGTTTTAAAGTTATACCATATCAATCTACTCGTCCTTCGAACTTTTGTACCATAGTTATCAATTATTTCTTTGCGCCGCATAAGAAAATATATCTAGTTAATTTCACACTATTTATTCAAAACTATGAAAATAACAAGAAAACTGTGGAAATAACAAGAAAACTGTGAAAATAACAAGAAGTCTATGAAATTAGAAGAAAGCTATGAAATAAGCATGAAAGTTACAAAAGTTCTTTACGTATTTACAACAGTTATTTACAGAAATGAGAATCTTATAATGTTAGAATTACCATCGTCCTCGACCAGCATTCTTCGCTTAGGTTCACCTTGAGCAACAAAATCTTCGTTTGGAGTCATTTTCCTTGATACGAATTCATGACTTAAGACATTTGAATTGCTGCTGGACACTGGATTTTCCTGCTCTGCAACATCGTGCTCATGGTGTGATGCCGAAGAATGTCCCGGTGTTAAAGCCTCCCAAAGGCAACCAAACTTAATGCACTGTTTCTGCTTCTGCTATATTTTCTCAATGAGTCGAGCGATCGATTCCCACTTCTCTGCTGTATGGTGTTTTCAGGAGCTCCAGCATCATACATTTGGGAAATGCCAGTTGCTTTTCCACTATGTGAGGTAAATCTGCCTTTCAACTCAGTTTTCGATGCCACACTTTTTACAATTTTGGACAAGTAATTTACGACCATTGGTTGCTTTGAGAGACGAATAGTGTTCATGATGTTTGTGAGCGGTCGTCGATAAAAGGCATCACAACTAGGGTCGTCCTCGAACAGCCTTTTGCAAATTGTGATGTACTCTTGATACAAATCAACGAGTCTATGATCGTCATTTTAGAGTAATATCGCAAAGATTTGGCCTCAATATTCTTTGCCAATGATCTCATACCACCTTGACTATTTTTGGAAGTATTTCCTGTGAAATCAACATATTTTCCCACATTGTCTTCTCCTACTGTAATCTCATGAATCTTTATACGTCTGTGTTTGTCACAGCCACGCAAGTGGAAAAGTTTGCTGTTGTAGAAATAGATAGTGTGTAGCAAACTTTCTGCACTGTCAGAACTAAACAAGTGCTTCCGCCAACATACTTCCTCGTCTTGCTTGGTAAATGCGTCAGCTCTTTTTATCTCGCTTCCAATGCCACGCCTGCTCAGGTCTTTTAACTTTGCTTCCAATACTCGTCGGAGGTGTGCGACTCTGTCATCTGTGCGATTCAAGAACTTCCACCTGGTTCTGCCATTTTCGCGCATGTGTCGCAACAACCCGGTTAACATTAGGTATATTGTGTTGGGTGGGTACTCCTTGCCATCCTGACGTCTGCATGGCTTCAACCACTAGCCTTGCTAGGCATGATGATAAGTGCTCTGGCGTCGCATAATCTAATAGTTCTGGTATTTGTTCATCGTTTCTTGCATTTCTTCTACACGCCACTTGTTATATATTCCTAGACTCCAATTTGTGTTTTTAATAGTGTTTTTACTTTGATTTTCAATGATCAAGTCATCAATATCGTCATCAGTAAGTGATGCAAAACGATATGCATCGTCATGGAGCTGCTCACTCATGTTGAAATACCTCTCAATAAAACTATAAAAATAACTGACATTTAAAATTAAGCTACATGGCAACGTTGCTATGCATTTTGTGGCATAGAGTATTTAAATTTCCGTTGATGCTCTGTAGACCTTAAAATATCTAATGCATTCCATACACAAGTTCCATAGACCATAGAAATTAACGATACCATAAAAAGTCTATTATCTACTTCTGTGTCCATAGACAGTTTCCAAGTTGCACATAAAAACTATGGTATAAATTAGTTATACCATAGACATGTGTGATGGATAGAGATTTTTCATAGTTTCAAAACATGAGTGTTCCGCATAGATCTCTCGCTAAAGCTCGTGATCTATGCAGAATGGTCATGTTTTGAAACTATGAAAATAAATCTCCATGCACCACGCTTGTCTATGGTATAACTACTACGAGTAACGAATGATTAAAACAAAGGACACGTTACCTGTTAATATGAAATTTGTTGGATTCCAGAAGTTCTTACATGATTAGTAAATAACGACAAAACAGCAAGGTGGCTGTGTGATAATGATACTATCTACAACTGAGGCATCAACCGATGTGTCTAAAAGCCTAAAATGCTATACTCCTGATTCTATGTATCTAAAATTGAAAGAAGTAATATTTTAGGTGCAAACTGACTTTAAGATTTATAACATGTCTGCGGCTAGCATGTCGTGGGATTGAGAGATGAATTCATGAGTAACACAGGAAATAAGGATGTCGAAGATCGTTGTCGGAGTTCGATGCTTGGGATCAGGTTTTCAAAATCTTTACTAGTAATGGGATATTTCAGCATTCATTTTGCGTCTTTCTATACATTTTGTTCTTTGAGTATCTGGAAGCCATCTATCTTCCTGATAATCCCATTTGAAGTGATTTGGAACAGTAGATTGCAGCTTTCAGATGCGTATGTTTCATTTGTCTTTTGTGCACAATTCCATCTCTTAAGGTACTCCGAATTAACTCATTAATTCATTCGATGCAAATAGCAGTCAGGAGGTGATTCATATCCAAATTTCGATGATATTTCAAAAAAAATAAATAATAAGTTTTGAATAGAGCAGGAGTTATATAGAATTATTTGCAATTAATTTATGGTAAGCAATCAAATAATTGCAAATATCTGTCGCCACCGTTTGAATAGACTAAGTCCTGATCTTGCATTGTCTATCATCGACCGCTTGTCTATGTTGATCATATTAATGAAAAAGTGCCATATTTTGTGATATAGATCGCTGAAACACATTGAAAGATATCTTTTGAAGTAATGTAGAACAGTAATATAAAACGGTAATATGGAACGGCAAAGAACAGTATCATAGTCTTACTTTAAATTCAAATTAGAAATGGAAATTAGTACTAACGTAGCATTGGATCTACCCATGGACTTCTATAACATAGCATCTAGACAGAAATCTGAACAGATATCATTGACCCGACTATACGAAATGAGGCTGACTATTTGAATCGATGTCATTCATACAGAAGTTATGTGCATTGTATTCTTGTTATTCTTGCTCTGCGGGCGTTGTTAATTAGTGTTTTTCAAATCATCAGCGATGTTTGTGGAGAAAGGAAAATGCTGAGCACATGCTCTGTGTTTGTGTACCGGTACAAGAATGACAGTAAATTTAAAGACTCTCCCCCTACATTTCATTGCTTATCTTTGAAAAATAAGCCACAGAATCTATCGATAAAGAACAATGTGATTTACGCCGACGACCAAACCAAAATTACTCTTCTTTGGTGGCAAAGTTAATACATTCTCACTATTGTCTTCCTCAGGAAGAATCGATCTGGAAGCATAGCCCTCAAATGTGAAATGAAAACTGACTTCGTTCGTCGCCTCAAATTAAAGTAAAAAATGTGTGAATACGAGTAAGACTATACTCGTACATTTTGAATTTCGGAGCGGCAGAAATCTGATTGCAAGGTTACAGACTAGTATATTCTCCTGAACTCATCCTTGCAACGATCGAAGAATTCAACACAATAAAGATCACGAACTTTTTTATCTTATTTTACACAGTAATTTTAGACCCTATATGGATAATGCATATCTCATAGGATGGATCATGAAATTTCATTAAGTGATGAAAAAATAATACAAGTTTGCAGTGCTATTGTATTATCTTCTATCACACAATCGAAATGAGCACCCTGTATGGATATGGCTATTTCTGAATAATATTTATAAAATACAGAGCTCGATTCTATCCTGGTACATGCTGCATCAATATTCTGAGCTTCTATGCGCCACTATGACATAAAAAGCAAAACAGCAAACATATGTAGTGTTTTCTTTGGTGTTGGCTCTTCGAAAGTTCCCGAATGAATAAAGTCATTCCAGGAAGTAAAACCAAAATCAATAACCAATCCACGAATCAACGTAGCACTTCGTGTTATTTGATGTGTTGCTTCACTTGGAAAAGGGAAGATATTACCTAATATTTGTAAAAAAGTGTAAACCTGAAATGCCAGTTTGTTTCCAAAGGATTAATTATTTGACTTTGATTATTGATTAACTCTCTTTTAAAATCTTGCGTGTTCGTAAATAATTTCTGTAAATAGCACTCCAATGTTTTATTTAATTCAAAAAATAGTAGCCAGCAGATCTATGTGAATGACATTAAGTGATACATGAATAAGTTTCCTCAGATAACTCATTTGCCAATGTGCAAAAGGCGACTGAAAATTCTGATCAGAGTCTAACCAATGGGCAAAGTCAGACTGAAAAAGAGACTATAGGAATTATACTTCAAAATTGATGTAAATCGGCATGATCTTCCAGATATAGTTACACATTATCACGAAAATTAATCAACCGATACATGCTTAAATGCATCAATATGAAATACAATATCAGCCTCATCTCGTACACGTGCTACAGTCCGTTTCATAAAAAGTGGATCATCCTAAAATTTGACTAAATAAAACATAAGTATGATACAGAAAGCATTTTTCATGTTATTTCATGTCCCTAATATATTTAAATGTCCTTATATAATCTGATAAGCTATGATACAGTAACGGTTCTTAAGAAGCTAATATTTTGTGGCCCTACCCTTATTGTCAATGACATTACCAATTCGTCTAGGCATTGATTCGATGATATCGTTGATTTTTGGCTGATCTAACTTTCTCCACTCTCTTTTTAACAGTGACGTAAGTTGTGATACGCCATCTGTAGGTAGCAGTGAACGACGAACGTTGCGTTTTAGAATACTCCATACATTTTCTATGGGATTCAGATCAGGAGAACGAGCTGGCCAAGATAATGTCCTACGCCCTAATTGAGACTTGCATAAGTTGACTCTACTACTCCTGACCATCACTATAGCTTGTTAGACGCACAGATGAAGTTATCTGCAAGAGAGGGTTACCTGAAGCCCGCAAGAAGAGCGGCTGTGATAAAGTACGAACACGAAGAAATGCTGTGGCGGAACGGATCATTTGGTTATTCTAACCCAAGACAGTTATTGCATACACGCATATATCATCTAGGCGTCCATCTTTCCTTACGCGCCGGTCAAGAACATAGGGATCTCGAATACGGTGATAACTCCCAGTTGTTCTTGGAAATCATGAACGGACAAGAAACTTTGCGGTATGTAGAGAGAACATCTAAAAACAACACGTTTGGCTTGAATTGCAGTCGAATGGAGCCAAAGACCACAGTCATTTACCCAAAGAAAGAAAATCCAGACAGATGCATAATCGCCATGTACAAATTATATGTTTCATATCGTAAAAAAATCCAAGGTCTCAATGCTTTTTACTTGAATCCTATGCAAAACCCTAAAGGAGATAAATAGACTTGAGTGCATTTTCAAACAATGAAAACTCAAAAGAAATCTTTTATTCAAATACCAGCCTCCGCCGATCTGCAAAACAGAGACTGATCAACGCCGGGGTTTCAAAGGAAATTGCCCAAACGAAGACAGGTCGTATCTCTGAAAAGGCTGACAAATGCTATTTCACTGCCGAACACTATAATGAAAGAATGACAGAAATTCTGTACTGCAATGCGAAGCCAAGCGATCAAGATGAAAGTTCATTGATTCCAACGTCAAGTAAGGAAACCCCGATGTTTGAAAATATAGATGCGGTAGTATACGAAACGACCAAGACCTGCGAAAGTGCTCAGGAGTTTCAAGGAACGGTGACTTTTGCTCCTGTTTTCAATAACTGCTCAAATGTCACAATTAACTTTAAATCCTAACTTTCCTTTGTGGTTCCTGTTCATATTCCCAGGAGCTAGCAGAGGACTTGTTAAAAGTACTATTAAAATCTCAAATTGTGTTGTGAAGTGTTAATGATTTATGCGTAACATTATGCATGACAATATTGTTTTTATCTGGGTAGTGTGAACATTTGGGGATGTAGCTTGGACATGATTGAACTCTATGACTATTCTGAATGGTTATCTCCATGAAATCAGTGGGATAAAACATATTTATCTCGAGATTTAATAGCTATGCAAGTCATAAACTATGTATGGTACAGGAACCTAGTTTTGGGGATAAATGAAATCTACTAAGAATCATTTATTCTACACTGTAGAAGAAATGCTCAGAATCTATCGTAGATAAATGACATATCTCCAGGGAAATTATTAACCTGGTGCAGACTTCGATGCCTTCGGCTCTCGGTAATTGTAGCAAATAATGACCTCAAATCTATGCATTATCTATTACGTAACACAACTGTTGGTTGGCCTGAACATGAAGAAAATGATTTCAAATTTTGTTCACCTATCTGTCCAGAGAAATTTAGAAGTCTATGGTCAGGGCATAGATTTACAGAGATATGCAGCCAAGATATCCCTGAAATGAACATCTTTGGCATAGAAATGTAACTCATTAGCGACATTCAGTTGAAGGTGATGTTAAAAAGGTAATGTTAAATATCTAATGTTAAACAATTTCAATTCATTCAATTCTGAAATCTATGTCAATGAATTACCATAGAAAATGATAAATTTTTGATTACATTGTCTAGATATAGACTGAACAAAAGATAACTCTTCGCTCGTTCTACAGTCCGTTTCATAAAAAGTGGATCATCCTAAAATTTGACTAAATAAAACATAAGTATGATACAGAAAGCATTTTTCATGTTATTTCATGTCCCTAATATATTTAAATGTCCTTATATAATCTGATAAGCTATGATACAGTAACGGTTCTTAAGAAGCTAATATTTTGTGGCCCTACCCTTATTGTCAATGACATTACCAATTCGTCTAGGCATTGATTCGATGATATCGTTGATTTTTGACTGATCTAACTTTCTCCACTCTCTTTTTAACAGTGACGTAAGTTGTGATACGCCATCTGTAGGTAGCAGTGAACGACGAACGTTGCGTTTTAGAATACTCCATACATTTCTATGGGATTCAGATCAGGAGAACGAGCTGGCCAAGATAATGTCCTAAGCCCTAATTGAGACTTGCATAAGTTGACTCTACTACTCCTGTGACACGTAGCATTATCATCCATAAATAACCAAGTCGATGGATCACCAAGTTGATATGTCATTTGGCCAATGTTCATTCGTAAAACATTCACATAGCGTTCAGAATTCATGGTTTCTTGTTGTATGTGAATTGCTGTATGTGAAGTTCAGAGCGGCTATTGGTCCAAATGCCAGCCCAAATCAGTAGAGTCGCACCACCTTGTACCCGGGGACGATGTAAATGTCTCGGAATTTCCTGATCAGATTTTATCCATAATCTCAATCGACCATCACTATCCTTCAGACGGACTGATGCCTCATCAGACCAGACAACCCGATCCCATTGATTTCGCCAGTGACAATGACTCATTGCCCATCTGAGACGTCTTTTTGTATGCTGATCTGATAATTCGATCTGAGAGGGCCTCTTACAGCTCTTGAAATTCGACTCAATAAGTCTTCTACGAATAGTGGACTTAGAAATAGACGAGTCTAGTGCAACCATCTCAGTTAACGAGAGACTTGGATCAACTTTAACAAATCTCAAAATTAGCCGGTCTCTACGTTTGGATGTTTTGCGTGGACGGCCAGAGCCCTCTTTACGACAGAGTCGAAAATCATCATTATGCCATCGATGCACATTTGTGTAAGGGACATTTAGTCGCTCGCTTGTAGCTCGCAAAGAAAACCCTAGTTCTAGCAAGTCTGACACTTTGCCTTTTGTGAATGCGATCTCGTTATTGTTCATTTTTGCTTTGTATTGTTTTCAACCGGTAAGAGATAGATTTCTAGCTGAAAGCAATCAGGAGTGCTGCCAACACCACCGCAACGAAGTCAGGAAGCTATGGAACATGAAGTCCAGTTAATCACATGTAGCAGTTACATTATTGTTGATGAATAATGGTGCTATACTGGCTCTGATTGACCGATTTTCTTTATTTTTGTTTTGCTTGATAGCTTTTGGCTTGTAGAACAACATATTACATAACAAAGGAAACAAATGTAATTTTATAAGAGTGAGGCATGATTTTGTGTAACATTGCTAAATGAAGATCAAATTGTCTACTACTTTTTTATCTATAACAGGAAAACAACTCAATATTCATGCTTGAAATTTCCAACAATGATATTAGTAAGCACAACTGACATATCTTCCAAATTTCAGAGAAATTCGTTCAAGTGTGGCGGAGTTAGACAAAGTTGAAGTTAAGGCGATGTTTAAGGGTGATCCATTTTTTATGAAACAATCTGTATTTTAGATATCTGTCCAGATGCTATATTATAGAAGTCCATGATCTACCATACATTCTAGAACTCTACAGATCATGGACATCTACATAGGTGTGATGCTACAGTGTATATCTAGATGTCTATCTTTAGATCCATTTCTGCGCTACTGAAATTAACATAATAGAAGGCCACAATGATATCTGGCAGATGTGAGATCGGCGGGCAAGATGTCGATATCTAAATCTATTAGATGACCATAGCGCGTTCGATAATAGTTACAGGGATGTCTATGAAACATAGAAAGTGCTTCACAGACATCCCTGATAGCTATACAGCTACTCCATCCGCACTCCATACAAAGATATAGATTTGGATAATAAAACTGTCTTTGAATGTTATTTAAAAAACTCTCAAGAATAGCAGTCGTTTATGGATGTCATAATTTGTGAATTATTAACTGTCGCCAGTGGTAGAAATACAGGCCAACTATCTAATAGAAGCCCACTCTGCAAAAAAAGTTCACTAAAGTAAGTATTAGTCTATGAGAGAGAATGCGGTAACTAGTAGACTCATTAACAATGCAACACGAGGTCGGGTTGTTAGCTATCTAGGCAATACATCAGTACTGCATGAATTCTTAGAAACCACATTCCAACCACATTTTTGCGGGGCATCGCCCACCTTGGTTTGAGCGTCCAGGTAGAGGGGCCGAACCGCGACCAGGCGGTACCTGCTGACGACTGGGCTATTGTTTGATTGGTTTTATTCTTTTCATAACTATTAATTTTCTTTTTGTGAATGAGGGACTGCACAGCTGGTCAGGCGCTGACCTCCATAGGATTGGCATTGTGATTACTACTGTCTATTCATATAGAAGTTCTTGTTAAATCGAGCTTGGAAACTTTGACGTCAGGGATCGCTTGTTAAACAGCCTTGCACGATCTCGTGCACGTATATCGGTAAGCCCGTATAGCGCAATGTGTTGGATCCCGGGACAGTCCTCCCAGCACGCCTTGGATCCTGTAAAGTCTAAGTGTCTAACAAAGTGTTCAAACATATCAAATGCGGAAACTCCCCATTACTCTAATGTATTTTCAGTGGCGACAAATCTGCCATCTTTTTCCGCCAAGATAATTTTCAGATATTTATATTCATCAATTTCAAGAAGTCGCTGTGGCTAAAATATTTGGTGACAACTTCATTTTTCTAATGATTCCTACATGAAATTTTCATTTTTCACATCAATTTTGATGTTGAACGTGTCATTTCTGAATGGTATGGCTTTATAGATGAAACAGTGGAGAAATTGTGTCATTTGGTTCTCAGATATTGTTTATCTACATATTGAAGATGCATCTATCAATAAGAAAATGATGTATTACTAGATTCGATACAAAGATTTTCAGATGTTCAGTGGGCAAAAGTTGGTAAACACGTTCATATACAGTGCATGAATGCAATCATAAGTCCCTCCTTAAATCGTAAAGAGTAGTTTGTAGTCTATTAAGTACCTTAATAATCAATTAATTTCCATGCCAAATCAAATCTAGCATTTTAACCATAGAAATGGATCTTCATCTCATGTTTTTGTCTTCCAGATGTCTACGGATAACTATGTAATTTTTCACTACTTCATAGTTTTGACATAGCTATTCAGTCCCTTCCATTCAATATTTCAAAACAATTCTGTTGTCAATTGCGATATCAACTAAAACTGCTTATAAGAGCTGGCGAAAAAGTAATATCATAGCTGTCGCCACAAATCAACCATTGATTCCATACTTCCCTTATGTACTTACTTTGGTGTCTAACATTTGAAGAGGATCATATGCATGATGGAACAATAGCTGCGGGTTAGGTCCAGTCCCACCCAGGGAGCGCTAAGTGAGTCAATAAATGGACTAGTGGGGAGGGCCCTCTCACACAGATCCCGTCAAGTTTGGCTCTAAAGCAGCCCTATGATAATCACGACGTAAATGACACGTTGCGACCATTTATGTCTGCCGGCTGGAGCGTATCACATGTCCTCTTAAGGTCAAACCATAGAGTAAGTATATTAGGTGGAGTGGTAACTCCGCATTTATTAAATCCCCAATGTGTATACACTTTCGATTTTATTGAATGAACTCGTGGGGATACATGTAGCATTGTCACCAAATGTGAGATATGCAAATTTTTGCAGTTTCGCAGAAAATGCAACGGAATTGCGTGATCATGATGGTAATGGAGAAGGAAATGATATTATTTTACACATCGTCCGTGTCATGACAGCCTTGGGTAATGTTTGTTAAATTAGCAATTCGATGACCTGCTATTGCTTTCATGATGAACCTCAAGAGAATCTTCTTAAGCGAGATCATATCATAAGCAACTTGCCACTGGTAGAGCAAAATAACAAAATCAAAGACAATGATTTCAATTAACTTTGAAAAATATAATAAATGGGGCCACATCACCATTCAGATCCAAGAAGTGAAGCATTAATTTAGTGAATCATAAAATCATGCAGGTGAAAATTGAATTTAAAACTTGAAATTTCAGGCAAGAAAACACGAATAATATCGCGACTCTTTCATGAAGACTTTCATTATAGTACGATTCATGAAATTCCCTTGATAATCAGCTTGATTTCCGCTTAGTTGGGATGCTTTTTAGATGACAGAGCTGATCTGAATTCGCGCGAGAGAGGGAAGTTAGAAGAACTTCTAGACCATGTAAAAATTAGGCTATCTACTATTGATGAATATTTTGAAGGTGGCATGGAGCCTAGGGAAAGGAAATACATGTACCTCTTACCATAGACAACATCAATGGCTTTGCGCTTGATAAATTTGATAAATGTTTGCGTAGATTTTTTGCCTCGTGTTCTATAGTTAAAAGAAAATCCAGTTAGACTTTCAGAAAACTCGGTTCCTATAAAATTCAGTATAGCGAGTTTTATGAAAAATAAACTCAGTTACGTAACTTAATTTCTTAATCATGGAATTTAAAGCTCGGTTAAATTCGGTTTTCAGTTAACCCCGTAAAGTTAAAACTCAGTTCATAGTGTAGGTATAATAGGTAGAGTGGTGATAACTCCGCATTTATTAAATCCCCAATGTGTATATACACACCTTCGATTTTATAAAATGAACTCGAGGTGGATGCAAATGGGTATTGTCACCAAATGTGAGATATACAAATTTTTGCAGTTTTGAAGAAATTACCACGAAATTGACTGATCATGAGAGTAATACAAAAGAAATGATAGTATTTTACAGATCCTGCGTGTCTGTCTATGGCGGCCTTGGAGAGGTAATGTTTGTTAAATTAACAATTCAATGGGTTGCTATTGCATTCATGCTCAACCTCAAGAGTGTTTTCTAAAGAGACACAGACAACCTGCCATTGGTAGAGCAAAGCAACATAATCAAAGACACTGATTTCAATTATCTTTGAAAGATGCAAGGTTCCACATCACTTCAGATTCAATATATGAAACATATACATTTAGTGAATCATGAAATCATACCGATGAAAATTGAATTAAAAACTTGAAATTTCAGTCAAGAAAGCACAAAAAGATCTCGACTTTTTCATGAATACTTCCATTACAATGCGGTTCATGAAATTCTCTTGACAATCAGCTTAATTTCCCCTAAGTTATTTATTAGCAAATATTCATTCCTTTTCATATCCAACTTGTTTCATACTACTTATAAAACAGCTTCATCTCGCTGGTATATAACTTTACATAATTTTAGGTTTTTAAAACTGCTCAAATAATTTTTTGGACCGCAGGAACGTAATCTCGGCAAAAAACTGAATCTATTGATATAAAATTTTCACTGTATACAGATACTTTTTGAGTCGACACTCCTGCCCATATACACTTACTCTATGGATGCCATGATATAGCGTCAATGAGAAATGTCGCATATTGCTGCTGCATGCGTCCAATGTAAGTACGAGTACATGTAATTATTGAAAGTTTTCCTTCTGATGGATCCACAGGCAAAATTGCAAACTACTCGTACAAACACGAAATGACACAATCACAAATGACTCTGCTTTCAATTCATCTTGTCTCCGTTATGAATACATGTAAGAGACATTTCATGTCCGCTCTGGATAACATAGATATCCAACAATCCGATCTCTAAGCTTGCTACCGTTGCATACAAGGCTGGAATAGGATTATATCCGCTTTAAACTAACCCATGCAGAAATGAATCTATCTCTGTGGCCCCAATTAAGCTTCCACGGCTTTTGTCATGATTTTCATGCTGAGGACGTATTTGCATAGAGAGGACACAGACACCTCCAACCACAGAATTAGACAGGTCGTCTCTTCTTCCGTTTGACTAGAAGGGAAACATTGGAACATGTAACGTAAATGAAATGGCACAAACTCCTGACTAAATACCATAGCAATCGAACAATGAGCAGCCAGTTCAACATTAAACACGTCAAATTGTGCGAAGTTTCAGTGACTGTTATCAACCGGATCACACAGCAAAGAGACACAGACGATGTCAAGTTCTACAGCGAAGTTTGTGAACGTTTTTTTTGTACGCCTGCTAACTTTTTTTAAAAATGATCGGAGGGCCCAACATTATCGAGAAAACTTTTGCGCAATGATCTGAATTCTTCGAATCTGAAGGAGTCGTGGCGATCGGAGGAGTGCGAAGGAATTCACAGCAATCCGCAAGCGACGCACCACTATTTTTCCTATCTCTGTAAGGTATTAAAAATTTCTTTTTGCCCACTTATTAAGTTCCTGCATGTGCCATCCGTTTGAATCAGTTCGCACTTCTAGCAAAGTGATACGATTAAACAATCTAATTCTGTGCCTCCAACAATATTCATAACGGTTACAAGTTGACTTCAAATCATTGCCATCCGTGAATAAGACAGCAATGATTCAGGTCTTGACAAGTTTGTTAGAGGACAAATTTGAGAAGGAAAAGCTTGCAATATTTTGCTCAAAACTTAAAGTGGACGGGTAAACTAATTTGACCTATAGGCCAAATTTCTCTCATTGACTTTCCTTACTGTAACTGTGAATTATGACTAAAGCGATATCCAGCATTAGCTGTTGTGGATGAAATGAGTCGTGAAAATTTCAATGAAAGAACACTATTATATCCATTATATCTAATAAACTAATGAACAAAGAAGATGAGAGTTTTGTAGCATGTACTTAACACGGCATCCTCCATGTTCAAGAGAGAACACTTTTTCAATAGAATCATTAATTTTTCAAAAACATCAGCATAAATGGCCATTGAAGATCGCCTGCATAATCTTTTAGAGGCATGTTGGAATATCATACTGATCAGGATCGCTTGAAACGGGTTATGAAGATCAAACATCTAAAAAAATGGGAGCGAAACTTATAAATCTGTGTTCACAGGATCATTTTTTAGACTTTTCTTTTATACGGTCTATACACAAAGGGTCTACAGACTTCGGTAACGGTCCATCTTCATCAACATTCAGACAAGTGACATCTCTCAAGTGGATCTTGCTTTATGTTAAAACGTTAGATCATGCGGCATTTCCATAAGAAGTTGTCTCAAACTGAAGACACAGAGGTCCTGAGCTAGATCCGTTGTCCAGAAGGGTGCCATCATAGCTAGCTATCTTCTATCCCTTCAAATTGCTTTGACTTCCGACCTGTATGCATTACCTTTCACAATGATCAGGTTAAATCGTCCGGCGGTAGCGCCGAACATTTACGCTGCCCTGAATTTGAGTGGTAATATATCTTCATCATCTGCGTAAAACGAAACAGAAAATACAAAAAGCATGCTCTTTGAAGGCAAATGGTTCGGAGAGGAGGCTTTACTGCATTAAACTATGCCATTTTATCTTCTAATGTATTTTTGCTATTTAGAAATCTCATTATTTTCTGTAATATCTCCATCCCTATTAATTTGCCCTGTGAGCATAGAAATAAAATCAGCTGTAATGAAAATCATTATACTAATTAGCTAAGAGAATGAAAGTGGAGTTGTCAATTTCGCATTTTGGAATATGTATTTCTATGAAAAACTTGCCATAATAGATAGTCCTTTTATACATTGTTCAGACTATCTATGGTACTATTTGCTAATAAGCAGTCAACAATGATGAAAAATGCGGTCATGATACCACTTGGGAATATCATAGATTTATCAATTGAACCTCTATAAAATTTTACCGATAGCTCTGATACATCCATGGACGCCTAGATATCTGAAGCACACACAAGCTAGATATATTGTCTTAATTGACGCAGAGTAAAATGAAATATGGTGCTTCATATATCTAGGCGTCCATGATACATCACACTGGGCATAGTTCTGTATAGTACCATAGATAACCTGAACAATAACCTGAACAACGCTTACGCGACCTCCAGTTAGGCATATAAATATAATATTGTTAATTTGCCCGCCAATCATAGAGATAAAAGTGGCATACTTTGAAACGGTTAAAGAAGGATTCAGTGATATTTACTGAGATATCTCGATCGACATCTTGTTAAAATCCCTCGGGCTAAACCCCTCGGGAATTTTAACAAGATATCAACCTCATTATTTCAGTAAATATCAATGAATCCTCCTTTAACTATTACATAATGATGAGATGATGATGAAATGAAATGAAATTTTTATTTCTATGGAAGGACATAGAAATTGCATTTACATTTTTCATTTCTGTTCATTAGCTTTTGTCTTTTCTGTCATTTTCAGGTAATTTCATGACTTCGGTGACGTCTCCCTGAACCACTCGAGGATTCAATTGATGGAAATCTTTTTTCTCATTGCTGTTGTGTGCGCAGGAACAATAGGCAGGGATTTAGGCCAGTTGTTGCGGTTGTACTCTCAAATTTGCCAGCTGTACCAAAAAATCGATGGGGAATGGTGA
Organism: Prostheceraeus crozeri; assembly: GCA_907163375.1. Classification (NCBI taxonomy): domain Eukaryota; kingdom Metazoa; phylum Platyhelminthes; order Polycladida; family Euryleptidae; genus Prostheceraeus; species Prostheceraeus crozeri. The sequence continues at coordinate 55,975 of CAJQUW010013626.1, read as the reverse complement.
GACGTCTTGATTTTCATCACAATAAAATCTCATAATTAACAGACAACTCATTTCAAACTTGGGACAGTTTGGAAATACTTAATTTCTGCTTCAATGAACTTCAGATAATCAGTTCAGGAGCTTTCATACCACTGATGATTTTGAGGAATCTAGATCTGCGTTCAAACCACTTGACGATTGACAAAGGATTAAATGCAAATGCTTTCATTCCGATTCCATCTCTGCGGGTGTTACACCTCAGTAACAATCCTCTTGGAACAATTCCGAATCATTGGTTCAAGAACGCGAAGCGTCTCAAGTTAATTGATCTTAGAAATGTAGTTGGAGGTTTAGAATTGCTTAAACATTCATTTTATGGTTTAAGGAAATTGCAGAAACTTTACTTTGAAAATAATACTCTCAAGACACTTCCAGAAGAGATAAAAGAAGATCTCAACACGAAACATCTGGAGAAATTTTCCATCGGAAACGATCCTTTTCACTGTGACTGTCGACTCCGATGGCTGCGTGTCTGGTTAGGTCACCATCAAATGCTTGAAGAACATCAAGGAAAATGCGCTTCTCCTATTCGACATAAAAACAGCTCAATCATCGATCTTAAACCTGAAGACTTTCAATGCGCTCCAGAAGTCACAGCCAGCAATTCGAGCATCACCGCAAGGCCTGGAGACAATGTCGTTCTTGTCTGCCATGTCGTTTCCGAACCCATTGGCGCTGTGTCTTGGTGGAAGGATGGAGTCAGAATCAAAAATGACTCCATCTCTCAAACGGCAGCAATCAGATTTCTGTATCAGCTGACCATCTTGAATGCAAATGAAACTCATACTGGAGAATGGAATTGTAGTGTTGTCAATGATGGTGGAAGGGCCACCACCAGCATATTCCTCCAAATCGAAAGCTCTCCAACACCTGTCATGCCAATCATCATCGGAGTAACAGCAGTGCTGATTATTGTGTCTTTTGGTATTGGAGGATGCTTAAACATCGCAGAGAAGTAGTACAGTTATTTCAATTTGTTGTCTTTCAAAATGGATATGTGGACTGCCCCGAAATATTCCTTTGTTGTCATCTGTTTATTCAACTTATTCAACTCGTTATTCAACTTGTTCTCGAAGAACATGAGAATGAAAGCTACGTACTTTCATTTCTGTTATAGTGACATGTTTCGACTGTTCTTGTTCACGCTACACACAGGACAGTGGCGTCTTCTCCGTACCTGCGAGGCCTTCGGCGCATACTCAAAAATAATTTGCCAACATTTATGTAAAAATGAAAAGTGTCATCATTCATTAGATTTCATTTAAATTCGATAGCTTCTCGTGATAGCTGCACACAGCTTTCCGTCTCAAAATCAGACACTCAAACTCAGAGTGAACAGTTTTGCAGCGCGTGCTCGAATCACAGCTGTTTTCTTCGAACAAGCTAGTCCTGTGTTCAGATGGAGCATTGATGTTCAGATAGAGCGAAAGAGAGTTGTGTGCGAGTGAGGCTGTAAGCGCATGCTCCCGCGCCAATATTGGCTTTCCCGATAGACATAATGCTTTGCCTTCTCCAATTTTTGCAATGAAATTCTGCGCAATTCTTGATCTAGGTGAGCTACCTAAATAAAGTAAGGGAACCACAACCCAATTGTTCCTGGGTTCATTTAATGTCGGAGAGGCCACTGCGTCAACAGTAACAGATGGCTGACGTTCAGACAAGACTGCGATCAGATGATGATTGTTCTCCAATGAATGCAGAGTAATGCATCGGACTCAAACACCCAGAGTCGGTAGAATTCCATAATTTGTTTTTACGTGATTGATGTGACGCTATGTTTAGACTGTAGATGAGATTGTAACCACGCCTTTCGTCCGAAGGGAATATACTGAAAAGATGACAGTTAAACAAGGTAGGCCAACACCTTATCTAAAAATTGAAAGCACTCACAGAGAAAGAAGTAATGCACAAGACATTTCAATTTTTCAACATGTGAAAAATTCATATATGGACATATGGACATTCACTTGGCTTAAAAAATGTTCGGGAAATTGTTATCAAAAATTCATCTTTTATGAAAATTAATGTTCTAACATAAAAAAATGTCTAGTATAGAAATAGAAATGCCCGGCGAAGGCCTACGGTCTGGGAGCACGACGCCACTGGCTACGGATGATGAACAAATCAAACACGAATCAAGTATGATGAACACAGCATAATTGCTGCTTTCTGACACATTGACACGCCGATAGAAACCCAACATTATCGATCTGTGACTACAGCGTACTGACACAATGAAGAGACCGAGCTGACAATAATATTTTATTTATAATGTAATAACTTTTTAATTCATTATTTTTTACTATCGTTGTATTTTTGCAAATAGTTTTGCTTCCTTTTTATCTTGTGATAGAAGCATGTTATGGAGTATGCATTTATAATGTTAAACCTTGTTTCCTTGAAGCTTTGCCTAATTTCCCTTAATTTTTCATTTCTTTTTATCTTAATTCTATTATAGAAATGTTAATGCGATGTCTATACGACATTGAAAATGTAGAACGAGCGAAGGTAGTTCTAATACATTCAATTACACAAATTACATTCAAAGCAGATCATATAGTCCGGCAGCCAGAACGAGTTTCTGCAGGGAACGAGGCCGAAGGTGAGACTTTCACTGAATGATGTACACCCTATGCCTACTACGAATCGGCACATCTGCCGAGTTCTAGTGAGTTCCTCTTCTTGTCAGACAAGATCAAAGAAAAACACATGTAAATCCAATGGGACGCAGATTGCAGTTTTTGACTAAAACGAAATTTTCTTTGTTTTCTCTGATTAAACAAAAAGCACTAAGCCCAGAGTCATAATTTTTGGCATGGAATGTCTTCAGGTCATTTCCTACCATGTTCATGCACCCCTGTCTATAAAGCTAGACACATTTAGATTTGGCGAGCCTCTTAGTGTCGGCAAACACAAACATTTTTAGCAACTCTATCCACATTCAACCACATTCTCATATACATGTACATTGCCGATCAGAAGCATGATGATAGCACATGCACACATAGGAAATGACCTGAAGATATTCCATATGAAATATTATGACTCTAGACTTAATACTGTCCAGTTGATAAGCAAAAATATAGAAAATTTCATTTTAACCAAAAATTGCAATCTGCGTCCCATTAGATTACATGTGTTTTTCTTTGATTCTGTCTGATAAGAGGATGAATTAACTAGAACTCGGCAGACGCACCGATTCGTAGTAGGCATAGAGCGTACATCATTCTGTGGAAGTCTCATTTTCGGTCTCGCTCCCTGCAGAAACTCGTCCTGGCTGCCGGACTAGTAGCGTGAACAAGAACAGTCGAATTTGGTGGATTCAGAATACATCCTATGTATTGTCAGCTTTATAAGGCAGCAATATTTTATTGGATGAAAATAATCACGACTGATGGAAGTTTGATAAAGGAGGTATGCAATGCGGCATATTTGTAATATGCTCATACGCTGACAATGACAAACAACGATTCAAAGAAAACAATAACAATTATCAAAAACAATTATTCGAATACTTTTAAGAAACAGATTCACCATTAAGCCCTAGGGTTTGACTTAATCTAGGGGTTTTATCATTTATTAGCAACGCTTCTACTATGCGAGTTTCAAATTCACTACCTAGCTCCTCCTATGTATTTAACAGAAAAACAATTATTTATGTCATTACTATCCAAATAGTTCGCGATATTGATAATGGTAAATAGTAAATAAAAATACTGGTAAGTAGGAAAATCCAAATAGTTCGGGAGCTCGATGTAATCTAGACAAAATATTGCAACAGTTTCCAAATCACCAGTCAGCAGCAGAGGCTATTAACAACTACTTTTCGAGTGTATTTTCAGTTGCACCAAAGTGGAACGATATTGAGTCCAATTTTCCAACGATCACTGACCCATGGCTTCCAGATGTTAATGTTACCAAGACATATGAAATGTATCAAATCTCAACAGATGTAACCACCACGAGACATGTGATTGCAGAAAGCAGTCCGCCCTCCACGTGCCTGCGTTAAAGCAGTGCCTTCCTGGCTAATTCACGCTCTCAGCAGATGGTCCGGTGGCCTTGTGGTTAGAGGGTATGCTTGCACGTCCTCTAGCTCCAACGTCGCTGGTTCAAACCTACCCACGACTGATGAGGCCCAACAGGCCGAAACATGTCATGTCTCGTGGTGGTTACATCTGTTGAGATTTGATAAATTTATAAATTGCCAGGTTACTTGTCTAAACATATGAAATGCTTCGATCTTTAGAAGCCAATAAATCGCCGGGCTGTGACTCCCTTTCTCCACGACTTCTGTGTGAGGTTGCAGGCATTCTATCAGGTCCTATAACTCACATATTTTGTCTCTCCGTCAGTACTGGAGTTGTTCCTACTCAATGCAAATTGGTGAGCATAATCCTTGTCCCCAAAAATCTCAATCCCAATGTCAACGAATTGAGGCCTATATCTGTTCTTCCTATTTTGGCCAAACTTTTTAAAAAATATGTATTGATCTCAATCGAAGAAAGACTCTTGTCTCTGTATGGTGACAACCAATTTGGTTTTTGTCGCGGATCATCGACTTTATGCGCTAACATAGCTAATTACACGACTTCATGACATCTAAATTGGATCGTGAAGATACATCAGGACTGGCAGTGATATCATTCGATCTCAGCAGAGCATTTGACCGCTTACATCATGAGAAATTATTTGTATATCTGACATCAAAGTATTTTCCAACACATTTCTGGAATGGGTGGCTGATTGTTTCAAAGACCGATATCAGCGAGTTTGTCTGAATCATATAGCACTTAGTAATTTCCGTCAAGTGACCTCAGGCGTTCCTCAGGGCTGTACAATTTCACCGCATATATTTGCTGCTTACATGGGCACTTTGGACTCATTCTCTAATGATGCGATGCTCATCAAGTGCGCAGATGATGTTTTAATTTCAATTCCTTTCTCTACACATGATGATGTAAGCCATGCCATTCAACTCGAAGCAGATAAAAATAAATGAGCATAAGTCAAGAGTGATGATTGTCAAAAAGCGAAATACTCCCGTCATTAATGCATTGCGCCTTGGTGCAACTTTCTTAGGAGACCTCACCTGCATGTTGACTCAATATGTAAAAAATCGAGCAGTCGTATTTTTCTTTTAAAGCACTTAAAGAAATATTCTGGCATTCAGAAAACCAATTTGATAAAAATGTATCGTAATATGATTCTTGGAATACTTGAATACAATTCACCTATCTTTGCATCACTATTCACAGAATTTAAAAAATGAGAAAATTCGTCGACGTTGCCATGACATCGTATGTGACTTTAATTGTGACTGTGGAATGTTTCCATATATTGAAGAAGGACGAGTTTCCCAAGCACTGAAAGCATTCAGGAAGAAGCTTGAAAACCGAGATAACATTCTGCATCATCTATTTCCACAGCGTCTCTCTTTTTCTGGCTTGCTTCGCCAGCCTATATGTAAAACACAGCGCAGAATCAAATATTTTGTTCCATACCAAAGTTCCATACTGTATTCCTCTCTATAAGAGTACATTTTCTGGATTGAGGAAACAAGGTTGACGTCCTTGATTCTATGTTTCTGTTACTGAACTGCTTTTCGTTTATTTTTGTCATGTCACTTTTGCGAGTTTGTATTATTTTGCTCTGCTTATACCGTGTCTTTTTGCCTAAAGTATGTGTGTGATTTTCATTCTGAAACAAATAAACACGCTTATTATTACATCGTAAGATCAGAAACAAATAATTTTGATAAAAATTACTTTTATCAGCATATCGGAAATTTCTCTATCCGTGAATTTGACAATTCTGTAGGCTATACGAAGATCCTTCCAACCACATAACATGACCACATCAAAAGCCCGAATGCGTATTTCACGCCGTTATCAGTCACATTGTTAAGAATTGAGTTGATATCACGAAAAATTTACAGTTCAATAAAGAAACATTCAATACTCAACTGAGGTTTGAAGCGAAGATATGAGGTCACTCAATAGCATTTTCGTTGGATCACAAGACGACGGTTGTCCGAAGAAGTAATAAGAGTACAAAGAAGACAATTTGTGCTGACATGTGCAGAACAAAATAATCAAACTTAACTATCATCAATCATAGGCACCGGCAAAGTTTAGAAGAAATCTTTATCGTAAATTTAGTTGATATAATAAAGATATTAAGAAAGTTGTTTTTGGATCATTTCATTTTTTGACAATGCGGCTTGCGATATTCTTAGAAAATATGATAACAAATGAAGATATTCAGGAGTGGTTGAATTGTGATTATTAATAATTATCTTTTAGCGCTCGTGTTTTTATTGATGATTTTGTTTAAGCACTTTAAAAGATATCTAAGGAACTTCTTTTAAAAAAATATAAACGGAGTATTTATTATCGCTTATGAACCGTTGATGCTATGAAGATATACAGGAATGCGTGAATTTTTATTGTATGCATGCAATTTACATATTATATAATTGCATATTGTACATATTATATAATGTGAAATTTTATTTTGACATTCAAAGAATTTATTTCAAAAATACAAATATATATGCGCACAGCATCCTCTTACCAACCGCTTTATAAGACAACATCTCTTTAAGTAATTCATTGTGACATGCACAACAAACAAGTTCCAAGGTATCATGTGATATTGAAAAGTGCGAAGCATGATTTGCAATAAGTACACAGATTGAGATGAATGAGTAGCATATGAATTTTCAAATTCTGATCACTTTTTGTTGATCGGATAACATGAAAAATTATTGCTTAATTAGAGCAACCAAATTTATTGCAGAACTGCAACGCGAAACAAATCTTGATTACAGTGGACATGTACAACGTGCAGTGTATGAGTACATCTACTATGTACTTGATCATTTTTCTTAAACGACTCGAAATATCAAATTGAAACCATTTTTGAATCATGTTTTTTTCAAAATGCTTTTTACTGCCCTTGTATTCGATTGAAACAATTCAAACTTGTCATATATGTTGCTAAATATATGGTTTCAGCATTTACAATGAAAAATAATTTCTATCAAGATTCGATGAAATGTTTTTCGAAATCGTGATATGTGGAGTAAATGGAATTTGAGAATTGTAATGATATTTCTGTTTTGCTCCGTTAGTAGCTAAATAAATAGTTTAACTTTACTAAATGCCAAACAATAACTGGCAATGAATTTACATCAAAGAAGTATTACAGGAACAGTAGGCCTATACGTTTGGATAATGTGACTATGTAGGCCTACTACCTGTATCCCATGATGATGCATTGAGGAATTAATGGAAATTTATCATGAATTTAATTAAATGACTGTTTGTATTTTAAGACATAACAAAGTGAATGATGCTGAAATAATTTAGAACAAGTTCGTGATGCTATAAATCTATCAACAGTGTTATATAGTGATGTTTTGTAGCTCATCTGTTCAGCTGTTTGCAAAGAAAACGCATTTTCCCGCCTCTATTCGAGATTCCTCCGCAATATTTCATACGTCAACATTTCAAACGCATTTCAACAACATGTCATTGCACTAAATTAACGTTCAAGAGCTGCTGTGCTGCATGAATGCAGAATAATACTTCAGCAATACCTGATGGTTCCGTCCCAATACCTACTCTCAGCGGCTTCATCTACCAAGTACAGGATGAACATTGCCTTCGAAAAGTCGTAGGAGATGTCTTCGCAACGCATTGGATAAGTGGTTCAGAGGCAGCAGGCTCAGCACCGACGATACCTACCAATGATTCCGAACAAGCCTCGTTTGCTCGGCGGTTTTCATAAATTTTGTCTGTGCAGATTCGCAGCAAGTAGGCCTAGCCTATCGGGGTGATGAATTCATGCCATGGATGGAATGACGTTCGAAGGAGAATTTGGGAGGAATGAGGTTCGAGGGAGTATTTTGAAGGAGCAGAATATGTTGATTTCCTCATAGACAAAGAATTGTCAATGCAGTCATAATAAATATCCATTGAAATATGTTTACGATAGATGGCAGTATCAGAGTTGGCAACTAAGAAGAGAAATCGACCAAATTTCGGCGTGCGCGTCGATTTTAGATTGAAATTGGCGAACTTGACACCTCGAATTTTGATAACATTTCCTAAATGCATGCATTTACATACCTGATTCCTGATTAGTTACCTGAAAAGTCTGTATTTGAAATAATGTTTTATTACTATCTTTGACTTCTTTTTCAAACCTAAATATGAGCCTACTAACTCAGAGAGTGGAATTGTTCATACTTTCAACATTTAGGGAGGAATCTGAGCAAAAGGCTAAGAACCATATTGGTAAAGCACTGAAAAAGTTGCATTAATATTCACCTCTTAAAAACATGTTTAAAACAAATTTTTCAATGTTTTTAACTGTTTCAGACAATTTGTTTAAAACACTAGGTACCCACCCTGGTCTTTTTTAGACGTCATACAAGAGGGAAAAAATCAACTTTACCAGACCAACTTTGGCCAACCTATGCCGGGCATATCTAGGGATCAATTGAAAAAGTCTTTTCATGAACCGCTATTTCAGGCTTGGGCCTAAGATAACATACTCGTATACCCACACTAGTCGCCAGTCCGTGCTCGTTCGCATATATTCGCGCTTACATCTATTGCGATTGAGCGCGAATTTCAATTTTCGCACTCGATCGACTGCTACATAGCGCAATTATATTAAAGTTTACTCCTTGATATGTACAGCTAAATTCAACTACTGCATGAAAACACATGAACAGTTATTCTACTTATGAAAAATGCTTTTTTTGCTTGTTAATTGAGTTATCGAGAATGAACACGACTTTGGTTTATGTGCGAAGCTCCTATAATAACAATAAATTCAAAGAAAAAGATTTGTAAGCTTACTATTTCATGCTCATGTAGAAATGCAAGTAAATCTTCAGATCTACAACACACAAAGTGTTGCTAGGATTTTCCAAATATGTCATTGTGCATGATATTCCGTCCATGCGTCAAAGTCGCGCTCCTCGAAAACTCAATGAATAGACAAGAACAGCATCTCCGGAAACATAATCTGTTCATGTATTTTCCATATCATACAGAAGTTGAACTGACCTTACAATTACATACCAATGAGTAGCAATGTAAGAATAAACGAGTCAGATATCACTGAAATATCAGGAACATGTTCGATGAATAATGTTGAGTAGGTCAATAGGCGGAAATTCAATCGCATTTCAATGTTCCCGCTGGCGCTGTCCTACTCCGAGCTCAGAAAATCTTCTACGGGAAACAATTAAAAAAAAACAAAATTCTACAACTGAAACTAATTGGAAACATTTGATACAAGGACATGGTAACAAACAAACAAGATACTGATGTTAGTGGGCTAGAATTGAATAATGAGCGAATAGCTTCATTATCCGCCAATACCCTAGGCCAAGACGTCTTTTCAAATTATTATTTCCAGTTCGCAATCGGGTTTTTGACTTACCGGAATGTGTTAGAACTCTTACATCTGTTATTGTCAACTCAGAAGATAATGCCAAATAATCCAAATATTTCGTGAAAATAATGAGTAATAAAGCAAACACTTTACCATAATCACTCATAGCTCTTTATAATTTTTGGTGATTTTTGCCAAACGAGTTGAATACCTACATAGGATACAAATGACACGATTAGATATAAATAAGATACGAACCTGACTCATACAAGAAAATAAGACAGCTACAAACACATTACTAGTGTGTTGAGAATGAAATAAGGGCATGATTTATTATTCAATGTGAACTAATATTCCGGAAGCAGTGACGATTTAACCGATTTGAACTTAATCTCACATGTAGTCCATACATTGAGCAAATTGCTACATCGCATAGCGCGCCGTATATGCTGTGTCTTACGCGAAAACAAATCTGCATGGACATAACAATGTCCTCTAGCGTCATATACATGTACATATGCAGGAATTCATGACAACATTGGTGTGTATTGTAGGGTACATATTTACTCTTACTCAAGGGACGTTAGATGTGGAGTCAAAGTAAGCAAGTATTATACATGTACAATGCACAATCAATGCTGTCTTGTATATATATTCGAATGCCAAACACACAGAATCAAAGTTCAATTTCTAGCTCTTGGAGCCAATGTCTTATGAGTAATGGGAAGAAGACCGTTCCAGGACAAGACAAATCCAGAAAAATTACAAATCCAGAAAAATTGGTATTTTTGAAAACTACATAAATTCATGAATTTAAACCCTTTTTCAGGTTTTTAAGACCTAAATTCATAAATTTAGACCATTTAAAAAGTACCATTTTTTGAAAAATTGGTATTTTTAAAAACGACTAAATTCATGAATATAGGTCATTTTTTTCAGGTTATGAAGACCTAAATTCATAAATTTAGGCGTTTTTAAAATTCCCAATTTTTCAAATTTTTCAAAATCTCAAATTTGAGATTATGATTATTTTTTCTCTTGCTCAAATCATGACCGGTCCAGGACACTGTAAAACCAGAAAAGTCAAGAATCTCAAATTTGTGATTAAGATCATTTTTTCTCTCTTGCTCGAATCATGACCGTTCAAGGACACCGAAAATCAAAAAATTGGTATTTTTAAAAACGTCTAAATTCATGAATTTTATCCATTTTTCAGGTTTTAAAATATGAGATAACTAAAACTATGTGTCTAAAAATATTTCTTTAAAAATGGAAGAAACCTCAGAAATGGAAGAAACCTCAAAAACATATCCTTCGTTATCTCAATTAAAACAAGTGAAATGGATCTCAATTATTATTAAGATTAGAGCATTATGATAAATTAAGAAGACGCAATTATTACTTAGACATTCTTCGTTATTGTATTCTCAACATTATTTAAAGTACTAATTGTGTGAACTAGAAGATCATTGTAACTCATAAACTCAAAATTATTCAATGAACCCGTACACTGGCTGATAATTGAAGGGAGACAGAGATTGAAGAGAGACAGAGATTTATTGTTCTAGCAACGGAAAACATCTAACAGCTTTCCCCTAAAATTATCGTGGAATCTCTTGTCATTTCAATTTACCCATCGGTAAACTTTTGACATTTCAATTTACGCGTCGGTAAACTTTTGACATTTCAATTTACGCGTCGGTAAACTTTTGACATTTCAATTTACCCCTACGTAAATTATTTTCAGAATCAGTTTTCAAAATCTGTTTTTCAAATTCAGTTTTAAAAATCTAGTTGCAAAATTCATTTAACGTTTTCCAAACACATACGGGTAGCAAAGTACTTCCCATTGTGAAGTCATGAATAGTTTAAGCACATAAGAGTGCAGTGACAATTAACCAATTCTTATTGTGTTTTCAGAACGCATAAACACCGATATGCGGGATGGTTGTTATAGCAATGTTAAACAATCATTTTAACGATGAAACATATTAACAAATAAAGTTCATGAAGAAAATGGAAATATGTAAAACAATGTAGGTTAGAATGATTATAATATAATCATTTCAAAATCGAATAAGTAGTGAGGAAAGTCATCATTATGAGACAGTTTTAAATCAATACCCCCCTTCTGACTTCTAGGGGTCCCTATAAGAAATTTTTTTATTATAAAATGAGCAACATAATTGAGTTCTTAAAATTATATGGAACGCAAACAACTACAAATTTTGATCTAAAGAAAATTGCTAATCAATTGGGAATAAAGAATTTTCACATATTGATGAGAGACGAATTACAATCCATAAATTTCATAACAAATCTTCGTACGTCAGATCAAAAAGGAGTACATTGGTCAGCGGGACAAAGAAATATAAACGGAGATAATTATTATTTTGACCGCCCAGAGGCTGAGAACTATTGGTTCGACTCTTATGGATTGCCTCCAACAAATGAAGTCAAAGAATTACTTGGAAATGGAACTTATAATACATTTCAAATTCAAAAACCAGGAACTACTCATTGTGGGCAATTATGTCTTTGTTTTATTTAAATTACAAAACGGAGTACCATTTCTTGATATTATGTTAGAATTGAATAATAATAATGATAATTAAAAATCAAGCGAAGCTAGCTAGCTAAAGCGTCACCTAAAGGTTAAAGCTCGCTTCGTTGTAATTCATTTTGAAAAAATCGACCTCTAATATCTTCATCATCTAAATCTTTGATTTCGTAAGTAACCGGATAAGTTTGGTTTATTTTACAAACTTCAAATATCTCTTTAGTCCAATAGCCAACAAAGCCTTTTTCAAATTTATTCTTATATTTAAATATTCTAACTCTATCTCCAATCTAAAATTTCGGCTTAAGTTTCTGCAAATTCGGATTACTCTCATTCGAATAATTATTTTCGAATATTTTCTTTCGTATTAAATCAGGATCGTCAGAAGCATTCTTTGGAGTTTCTTCAATACCTGAATGAATTTTATTGTTATAATCCCCAACAATTCCTGGTAGTATCTTCAACCATTTCTGATTTCCTTGTTCTGTAAATTTCTTAAATAATTTATTTTTTAATGATCTATTAAATCGCTCTATTACTACAGCCTTTCCTGCATTTTCAGTTGAATAAACAGTTTCAAATAGTGGCTTACATTTCTGTTATAAAACTCCAATCCTTTGTCAACAAACAATTTTTTTGGCTTTCTCTTAGTTTCTTTAAAGATTTCTTCAAACGCATATTTAACTGACAGACCACTTTTGTTTTCTAAAGGCTTCACCCAAGCAGATCGTGTATATAAATCTATAACGGTCAATGCGTATTTATAATCAGAATCATTCGGCATATGAATAAGATCAGCACTCCAAATATCATCTTTATTGAATACTTTTACTTTCAATAAATATTTAGGCCTTCTGTATTCTTTATGAATTTCAGACGCGTAGGTTTCATTTAAACCCTGTCCGAATAATATTTTAGCTTGTAAAGCTTTCTTAACAAACATTCTTTCAATTCTTTCTCCAAATGTAGGATTTTAAATACTATCTAATTCTTCAATCATCTTCTTATCAGCTACATGTCGAGAACTTAGGTCATGATTTCGATAAGCTAAATCATGTCTGTAAGCGGCGGCGTCTACTCTGTTTATTGGCTCTTCACCTGGTTTTGGATTATTATTCTCATCTAGTCTTATATCTAATCGAGTTCCTGGATCGGTATATGAATGACCAGGAAGATGTTTTTCTTTCAAATATTTACTCCAAATAAATCCAGGAAAGTTTTCTAATGTTTTTTGTATGTCACCTCCGCTGTGCAGCCGACCGGTGTGCTGACAATTTAGGGGTTTATGTACTTTTAAGAGATAATTCAATAAATCTAAATTATCAATTTTTAATTTAATTAAATTTTCGGAATTTGTAGAATTCATTTTAAAAGATAAAGTAAATGTCTTGCCTAATCATACTAGGACTTAGATATATTCCAGAACCATCTTTTGTTTCTTTAATTTCAATTAAATCATCAACATCGTGGAGAATGTTTTTGAGAACTCGTTTTCCATCATCAACTAATTTTAATTTACTAATAAAATTATCTACTACTCCTTCTCCTTTAGCAACTTTCTCTAGCTCTCTGTTATGACGTTTTTGTTCTTCTAATGCTGCCTTCTCTGATTTATTTTTATTTACTGCTTGGACAATACCAGCTGTCCCACCTGCGACACTTCCCGCAGCTGCTATGCCACCTATTATTAGAGGAATTAATGGGAGAATCCCGCCATTCTTTTCTTCTTGTAATTGAATATTCTCTATCATTGGTTTACTTATGTAATACTTTTTTTTGTTAATCGTAATAGTTTTAGGTGTATTTTTGTCAACAATGTTACGTAATTTTAATTCAACAGTTTTATTATTATTACTTTTCGCTTCCGACATTTTTAATAAAAAAATTTTAAGTTACGAAAATTTTTAATCTATTGTAGTTATGAAAATTTTAATCTATTCTAGTTATGAAAAAATTTTAATCTATTATAGTTATGGAAAATTTTAATCTAAGAATTTTTTTAATCTATTATAGTTATGAAAAATTTTAAGTTATAAAAAATTTTTAATCTATTCTAGTTATGAAAAAATTTTAATCTATTCTAGATATGAAAAAATTTTAATCTATTCTAGATATGAAAAAATTTTAAGTTAAAAAAAATTTTAATTAACCAATAGAACTTTGTTCAGAGGCTTCAGCCGATCAAACCAAAGGTCATCAGGTTACTAACTTATCCTAGCCATCTTTCCATTAAGAATTTCAATAGAATATTTTACATCTTCTAACAATAAACCATAAGCCATCAATGAAGTTGTGGAATCTTTCTTTTCAATATTAATTGTTACATCACAACCAGTCTTGATAATATCTTCAGATTGTTCACTTAAATCGAAACAGAAAACAGGATATAAATGTCTCCAATCTCCCGGAGTTAATTGTGGTTCAACTCCAAATTCTATACAAAGATTTCTATAAGCATCATATCCTTCCATAAATTGATTATTGGTATCATCGAATCTTAATGGATCAATTGGATATGGGGTTTGATTTTAAGCAATTTGTAAATTTCGAATTGTATTAATATGAAAAAGATTATTGTTCTTATCAAAACTTGGAGAATTATTTCTTTGAAATGTTAGTAATAAATATCTTGGAGTACTCGAAGTTCTAGTAAAATGCCAGTTAAATCTTTGTTCGGAAAAAGTTACTGAACTAGCAGTACGCTTTAGAAAATTAACTGGAATTGGTTTGTTAGTATTTAATCTTTTTGCAATAGCTGTTTCAACCTCTAAACTAGGAGTAATATGCTTAATCCACCATTCAAGTCTATCAATTTTTAAATATGCTTTTTTCCCAGTCTTACCAAAAAAGATTAATTCACTATTTGCTGTCCGATGAATTATTAGTTTAAATTTTAATTGATATGATATTTTGTCATAATCTAAATATCCGAATAATGGAGACAATGACCAATTAACTGTCTGTTTACTTTTCTTGTTAACTTCACGTCTTTCTTTATATGCACTATTGTTTGTTTTATTTAAATGTTTTGCAATATTTTCTACATCTTTCGCAATTCCTGCGGCATCTGTTCCAGCGTGAGTTAAATCATCAACAATTATACCATCATTAGTATCAGGAAACCAACCTTCGATTTCATACTTTTTATTATTTTCACCAATTATTACAAATCTAAGCATTGTATCAATTACACCTGGAGAATCACTTATAGTTTCTATATTTTGAGTTGCAACAACTAAACGCATTTGTGTAAATAATCTTGGAAAAAAATTATTCTCTAATGCAATATTATCGGTATCTGGTAATGGTGTTGTAAAATTAGCATCACTATATAAAGAATATTCACAGTGTAAAAACGAATCGGGTAAATATAAATAACTTTGCTGATTATCAGCTTCAAAGATTAAATCTCCTCCAGTATTTACTCTACTGGAAGATCCGGGATTCATAGCAATTCTTATATAGTCATTCTTTTTTTGATTGTAACTGACGAACGGAGGATCGTCTAATCTAAATTTATTTTTGATAAGCGAAGACATATTTATAAAAAATAATTTGACTTTTTTGTTTTTTCTCACACACAGAAAAATTTTACTAAAAAAATTTACTAAATAAATTTTTCTAAAAAGATTTTACTTAAAAATTTTACTAAAAAAATTTTACTAAAATATAATTTTAGAATTTTGCTTGACCATTACCTCTTATTTCTTCAATTGAACGCTCTATGGCTAAGCCTGATTTCTTCTCCTGTTTACTATCAGGTACTATGTTAGCAATTTTATTTTTTGTTTCCTCTGAAAGTTTTTTTAATTTTTTTTTAGTTCTTCAAGAGTCATTCTTAAGTTTACGAATAGTTTCTAATTGTTTTAATTCGTTTTGAGACTTAACAGCATTTGATATTGCACTAGCTGTACTACCTATAGCAGCTGCTCCTTTAGCAGCAGATGTAATCAAATCTTTATTATTTTTTATCAAGTTAACGATACTTCCTATGCCAGAAAAGATGCCATCCCCTTCTTTTTGAATTGTTTCTACACTGTCATAATGGTAAACAGATTTCATAGATGGTTCATGAGCAATTTTTTGATTTGAAGCAAAATGTTTAGGATTGTGTTTATAAATTATAGGCATTTTTGAGGATTAAATTTGACTTTTGGGAAAAAAATTTACATTAAGATTTACGTGCGTCATCGGCTAAAGCCTCTGGACAAGGTCCGATTAAGATTTACGTTTGTGAATGGACAATAACTTCGAGATAACTTTATTAATTTTTCGTTGCACGTTATCTATTGCGCCAAGTAGCGTGTGATGTACTTTAATTTCTTTTCTATTAACTTGCATTTTCTGCTGATTAATGTTCAATGCCGTTTTAAGAGCATTTAACTTAATTTTAAGAACATCTAATTGTCTTTTAACAGAATCTAACTGTTCTTTATTTTCTTTAGAGTTTTCTTGTAAATTTTTCTTTAATTCATTTTCTAAATTGATTTTAAGATTTTTCATTTTATCAACTTTTTGATTAAGTGAGTTTACTTCATTTATTATTCTATTCATCTTTTTCATTTGTTGAGTAATTTTAGAACTTGATTCATCAACACTTTTTTGGAATGTAGTTTGTAACTGCTTTAAATTTTTTTAATTCTTTCAGGTAGTTTTTCTATTTCATCTTCTAATTGTTCTTTCAATAATTTTATCTGATGTTTATTTTTAATGACTGCAGATTTTAACTTTATAGAAAGTAATATTAAAATTTTTGATTGTTCTGGAATCTTTTTAAAGAGTTTTGCTATATCTGCTTCTAGCTTTCTATCCTTTTTATCAAGTTTTAATAATTTTTCGTTTAATGATTTGTCATTAAGTTTAAGCAACTTTAGTTCATTCATCAGTGGAACCAAAACATCGTTTATATATTTTTCTTTTAAGTCATTGATTTGTGTATCAACATATTGTTTATTTGTTAACTCTGTATTTTGTTGCGGAAGAATAGAAAGATGTAATGGGCCAGATAAAACGTTTCCAGTTTAAAACATGAAGTTATAAGTTATTACTTATAAGTTTTTCATCTCTTCTGTAAATTCCATCATTCTTGCGTTGATAAAGGGTCTGGACCCGAAACGTCCGCTGAAGAAACTAGATATTTTTAATTTTTATTTTGAGGCATAAAAACAGAGGGAGCAAACTTCCATTTTCATTATTGAAAACCTTACATTTCAAAATGCGCCTCCCGTTAACTGCCAAAACATGGTTATAATTGGTCACAATAATGTTTATGGATTTATTAGAGCAGTGTTACCAATTAGTAATACTGATTGGATAGACAATAAAATAATTAATTATATTAATGTTACTGAATTAGTAAAAAAGTTAAAATCTTTTTCAAAGGAAAAAATTAGATAATTTGTTGATGAACAAAACCAATATAATATTCATATTGAAAGTAAAAACATAATGAAGAATTATTATGTCAAGTTTTTTATAGAGATACAATTCATAAAAAAGAAACATCAGAAATGCCACAAAGATATGATGATGATACTCATATAGGATTATATTCAAACTTAAATATTAATTTGTTGAAATCTTATATAAATGGTTTAGCTCAACAAGAGAAAATTTATATGTGGACAACACCTTATACTATTAACAATGACCATAATCATAATCATAATAATTTTAAAGAATCTGATAATAATAATTTTAAAGAATCTTATAATAATAGTGATGATAATAACAATAATGATAATAATGATGATGATAATATGGATGATGATAATATAGATGATGATTCTGAAACATCTGAAAAAGGTGTGAATGGTAACAAAGATTATAAAAATATTAGTAATTATAAAAATTTAAGTGAAGAAAAATTTATATCTCAACATGATATTAATACTACATATAATCAAAATTCATCTAAATTTCATTTTCTTACAATTGAAAATAATAATGTTGGAATAGTTGAAGATACTGTTAGACAACTATGTGTCGGGTCTACAAAATTTAAATTAGGATTTACATCTAATCAATTTAAAATTTTATCATCTTTAATAAAAATTAAAAATGATTCAGATTATGGTGGTGTTATTAAATTTTCCAAAAGAGATCAAAGACCAATATTTTTCTCTATTATATTATTATCAAATAATAAATATCATTTGGAATTAGATATTCCTATCACGGAATGGCATCCTATACCAAAAAGTGTAATTTATGATGTTGAAGAATCAATTTATGATGATGATGAAGAATCAATAGTTAGTGAAAATAAATTTAGATTATCTTTTGATAAAACGTTATATGATAAAACTTAATATGATAAAACTTAATGTGATAAAATTTAATGTGACAAAGAAAATAAAGTAACTAAAGAACGTGAAATATATAATAATATAAAATAACTATCAAGACCTTGATATTAGAATGTTTATATCTAAAATTAAAACACAAATTTTTTCTTTAAAAAATTAAAAAATTGAAAACACCAAGTTTTATTGTAACTTATGTAAAAAAAGTTGCAAACAAAAAGAAGTTATCAATCTCATTTACAAAGTAAATTGCATTTACAAAATGTAGATCGAGTTGATGAAGGAAATATATTAAAATTAAATAATTATAAAAACTATCTAGAAACATTACCTACTGATATAAAAGTTAAAAAAATATTTGATGATTATTCACATTCGGAATATAAAAACGTTTTTAATAGTGAAGATGAACATGTACGAACCGAAGGTTCTAGGGCTTCGCCCGTACCAGATGGAAGATATTCATTTATCGATACTGATGAATTTAACGAAATAGATGAATTTGATGAAACTAAAAAAAACGATGAAGCGGAACGAACGGAAGGTTCTAGGGCTTCGCCAGAGAGTTCCTCGACCGTAACAGATATAAAATATTTATTTAATGAATCTGTTGAACATAATGAAACCGATGAAACTTTTTATAATGTATTAACAAACTTTTTCAAAATATTTAAGAAATCTTTCAAATGTTATATGAATGTAGAAGTACTTTATACAAAAAATGAACCTGATGGAATTCCTGAAGAAATAATACAATGACATTTTAAAAATTCACAAGAAATTCATAATGTAAATGATATACAGCCCATATTTGAATCGATGATAAATAAATTAGAAAATTGTATAATTGAAGCCCAGTTACGTGAATCTGGTTGGAGATTTGTTAAAATACTATCTAAGAAAACAGTAATTGATAAATATAAAAATAATACTGGTGGTAGTTATGTTCCTTTACCTGTCAGTTCACCACAAATAATCAACATAAAAAATGAAGATGATTATTGTTTTCTGTGGAGTATTATAGCACATTTACATCCTGCAGAATATCACAAAGAAAGTCTAAGTCATTATGACAAAAAAGAATATATAAATGAATTTGATCTTTCTGATGGTTTAGATGAATTTCCATATGATTATAGTAGGTTAATAAAGTTTCATAAAAAGAACAAAAATTTAATAGAAGTAAATGTTTTTGAATTAAATGTGAATTATGTTTCTATTGGTGATATTACTCCACTTTACTCAGACTCAAAAAAATTTTATTTGAATAATAAAAATTTATGTCAATCAGAAATAGTATACAATAAAAGAGGAAATTACATGCATCATAATATTTTTTACCAAGGAAAAATAATATGTACTGAAAAATTTGAAATTGCTAAAACACTATCACCAATAATCATTAATCATAACAACCACAAAGGACGTAATTATAATTATGATTATGATACGGATTATTCATCTTTATCTTTAGAATATCAACAAAAATTACAAAATTTAAATAAAAGTTTACAAAAATGTAAAACAGATTATCAACAACAATTAAAAATTTACTACAAGAATATCACCATAAATATCAAAATAAGATAGAAACGATTCAAAAATTAAATGAAGACAATAAAGAATTAAATAATGAAGAAAATAAAACCAATCAAAAAATAAATGAATATTTAAAAAATGTCAACAACAATATAAAGAACAATATGATAAAGAATATAATTATCAGCTACAAATATTAAATCAAAATTATCAACAGATTACAAATTACAAATTACAGATTACAGATTTACAAAGATATATCGATTTAACACATGAAATATATCAAGATAAATTTGAAAAATTAAAACAAACAAAGCAATCAGCACAAGCGAATATATTATATTATCAGGGTCATTTTATATTGTGTAAAGATGTTTCTATATTTGCAAAAACTTCAGATAATGCTAGTTTTCCCTGTCTCCAATGTATGACGAGCTTTAGAACTAAAGAAGAAATGAATAGACATTTGGAGAATTGTCAACAAAACGAAGCAGTTGAAAAAACTTTTCCTAAAGATGATTATTTAGAATACAATAAATGGTATTTCAAAAATAAAGTACCCTTTACTATTTATTGTGATTTCGAAGCATGTAATGTTAACATAACACAAAATTCTGATAATGGTAAATATGAAAAAAGTGCACCTGAAAAAAGTGCATCTGAACAAAGTAAAGAAAAATATTTATTTGAACAAAAACAATTATGTTGGGGAATGTACATTCATTCAAATTATCCTGAATTACTTAAATCAGAATATTATCAATACTATGGTGAATATAGTTCAAAAATGTTTACAAAGAAAGTAGAAGAATTACAAGGACGTTTTTCACAATTGCTTGAAACAAATATATCAATGCTTCCATTAACGGATGAAGAAATATATCATTTTAATGATGAAATAAAATGTTTTTACTGTGGAAAAGAATTTACAAATAATTATAAAACTGGCAGAGGAAGATATCTTGATAAAGTAAAAGATCATGATCATCTAAACGGATTATATAGAGGTGCAGCACATAATTCTTGTAATCTTAATGCTAATAAATTAAAAATAACTTTGTTCCTATATATTTCTACAGTGGTTCTAAATATGATTTCCATTTAATAATGAAGGATTTATTTTCATCTGAAAAATTACAACAACAACAAATAAATGTACTATGTAAACAAGAAGAAGAATATTTTTCAATGCAATTAGGTTGTATTAGAATTTTAGATGCATTTAGGTTTTTCACTCCTTATTCATTAAATGTTATGGGAAAAACTTTCAAACCTGAACAATGTAAAATATTAAATAAATATAATTTAAAACCTTTAAAAGGCATATTTCCGTATGAATATATAACTGGAGATATAAATAGAATAAATGAAATAATGAAAGAACAAAAACTTCCTCCAATAAATAAATTTAAATCAACATTAAAACAATCACAATTATCTGAAGAAGACTATGCAGAAGCTGAAAAAAATTGGAGAGAGTTAAATTGTAGAACAATGTACGATTATACAATGAAATATCTTCAGATAGATGTATTAATCCTTACTGATCTTTTTGAAAACTTTCGTGACATGTGTTTAGAATATTACGGAATAGATCCATGTTATTGTTATTCTACACCAGGTTTAACATGGTTAGCAGGATTAAAACATACTGGTGTTAAACTTAAACATTATAAAGAAAATACATATGATAAATTATTATTTTTTGAATCTGGAATTAGAGGTGGAGTTTCATCAGTTTTAGGTAATAGATATGTTAAGTGTTATAATAAAAAAGTAAATCCTGATGATTATGGAATGATGAAACCTTTATCTCCAGAAGAAAGCGATCAGTTTATAAAATTGTTTAATCAAAATATAGAAGGACTTATATCAAATGAAGTTAGTCAAGCAGCAGTTGATGAAATCATGAGAGAAAACTATTTGTTATATTATGATTTTAATAGCTTATATTCTTCTTGCATGATACAAGAATTACCAACAGGTGAAAAGTCATGGTGTAATAATCTTGATTATCAAAAAACACATGATGGAAATTATAATTTTGGTTATATATATGAAGTTGATTTAGTATACCCTGATTATATAAAAGGCGCAACAAACTATTATCCATTCTGTCCCGAAAACAAAATTCCCAATATAGAAGATTTTTCAGATTATCAAAAGTCTATAATTCCTAAGAAATACAGACCAACAAAGAAACTTATGTTAACACAAGGTAATAAAAGAAAGTATGTTGTTGAAGGAAGAATGCTAGATTGGTATTTAGAACATGGAATGATTCTCACTAAAATACATAGAAAACTAGAGTATAGAAAATCTAAGTGGTTAAAAAATTATATAGAGTTCAATATTGAAAAACGTAAAATAGCTAAAAGAAATAAAGATGATTTTGGAAACGTGTTCTTCAAATTAATGAATAATGCATTTTATGGTAAGACTTTAGAAAATGTGCGTAATAGACAAAATATTGAAATAGTTTATGATAGAGATAGGTTTCAAAATTTAACAAGGAAACCTACATATAAAAGAAATACTAGATTTAGTGATAATCTATGTGCTGTACATTTACGTCGAATCAGCGTAAAACATGATAAGTTTAATTTTATAGGATTCACTATATTAGAATTAGCTAAACTATTTATGTATAAATTTATATATGATTATTTAGCACCTGCTTATGGCAAAAACTATAAATTACACTTTACAGATACCGATTCTGTTTTCTTAGAATTAACAGTACCGTATAATTCTTCACTTGATGAAGAAATTAATAAAATAAAAGATATCATTCATCCTTCGGATTTATGTAAAGTAAAAGATGAACTAGAAGGAAATGAAGATTTCATAACAGAAGCTATATTTTAAAATATAAATGTTATTGTTATAATACAACTAATAATATTAAAACGCATAAAACATTAAAAGGAATTTCAAAAGCATCAGTGGCTAATCAAATAACATTTCAAGACTATAAAAATGTATTATTTAATAATGAAATAAATACAGCATGTAATTATAGACTTAATTCAAAGAAACATAAAATGTATTTAAAAGAAGAACATAAATTAGCATTAGATCCATTTGATGATAAAAGAAAAATTTTACCTGATGGAATAACTACTTTACCTTTTTAATTTCCTAATTTCTAAGATAGACAAATTTGATATATGTATAAAATAAAAAAATAAAATATTATAACACTATATTTGTATATTTTTTATCACTCGGTAAACAAATGTTCTATAACTCTATCATGAATTTTTTTATCAATATTAATTGTAATGAAGCCGTAATCTTTTGACCAAGCATTATTACACGATTGTTTAAATTCATCTTTATGTCTTATACATAAATCTCTTAACAAATCACATAAGTTTCTTGCATTTATTTCAAATAGTATAAATATATTTGCATTCTTTCTAATAACACTTCCACCTAATGAATACATACTTTGTGTTAAATAAAAAATACTACAGTTATTATGTCTACGTCTTGTGAAATAATTTCTCTGAACTGACTGATTTTTATCATTAACACAATCATCAAAAATTACACAATGTTTCATTCTTTTATCTAGTTTACTAGGATCTTGCATATTACCACTATCATCTATTAATTGTATCTTTATATGCTTATTTTTATTGGATTCAACTAACTGATTATTTTTTGCTGCTTCTTCACACCACGAACTTATTTTTTCTTCATCTTCAGATTTTTCATATTCTTTGAATAATGAAGCAATTGCTGTTTTCTTAAGATTATTTTCAAATCCATATTTTAAAAATTGATAGACAGGTTGTTCTGCTGTTGTTGTATAAATTATAAGATTGTTATAATCCAAAAAATTTGGAGTCGTTAAAATTTTAAATAATAAATATGTTTTTCCACATCCTGATCTTCCACAAATAACTGACAAAACTTTATTAGATAAATTTGGATGATGATTAAATTTGAGTTTTTCTTTATTTAATGGGGGCACTTCACTCATTTTTTAATAAAAAATTTTAATTTTTTGTTTTTAAAGAAGAAGAATAAGAAGAAGAATAAAATTAAACTTCTCTAGCTTCGCGTGGGAGTTTATACCTCCCGAACCAAAAGATCTATCATAATCTCTTCACCTCCAAAATTTATTTCTTGTCCTTTCTCATCAGTGATTCTAATGTTAATGTTGTTAATAGTTTTTCTTGTAATAGGGAAATATATTAATGTTTGTGGAAATGCATTTAATCCATAGCCAATGGGTACAGTAAAAGCTGGAAAACTGAATATTAAATTTGACAATTTACCATTTATATATCCTCCTTCAATAATGTCACAATGTACAACAATTGAATTTATTTCAGTTATTTTTGGAATCTTCTCACCTAAATGATAACCTTGACTATAGGTTTGTTTATTAAATCCTAATAGCTTTGACAATGATCTATCATGATTAAAATCAACTTGATGATTTTCGTCTAAAGTAAGAGAAAATATTGTCACAATGTACAACAATTGAATTTATTTCAGTTATTTTTGGAATCTTCTCACCTAAATGATAACCTTGACTATAGGTTTGTTTATTAAATCCTAATAGCTTTGACAATGATCTATCATGATTAAAATCAACTTGATGATTTTCGTCTAAAGTAAGAGAAAATTTATTAACTGCCGGTTCAACTGCAAAATGTAATTGTTTCTTATCTTTAAATGGTATACCTAAATGTCTCTTAATTTCATTTGATATTGATTCAACTTCGTAAGAACCAGGAAGAAAAGTTAGTATTTTCCTCGTTTTACCTTTATCAGTAGAATATCTAGATTGGTCATTCACATCTTTGATAACGTTTTGAATAGTGTTAAATGTGGAGAAACTAGTCAATGCAATTTGATAATTTTTATTTTGTTCAAAATGTAGAATGGGGTCTAAATTACAAGTGTGTGATGAAGTAGTTGTTATAATTTTTAACGTCGTACTAAATTTTGATGAACCCAAAATCTCTGTTAAATTTTCTAAATGACTATTAATTTTGTCAAAATCTACTGATGATAATTCTCTCGAAGAAATTTTTTAACTAAAAAATTTAAATAAATATTATAGATAAAAATCGTAGATAAGAATCATAGATAAAAATCATGAATAAAAATCATAGATAAAAATTAGAAACAACATGTTTCAGCTATACTTTTATGATCCTCTTCATATAGAATCTTCTTTTCTAACAGTCTTTTCAATATAGCATGAATTCCATTGAAACTAGAATTATGTCCTTCTTTTATTGCAGATATTATAATATTTAATCTATTTAGTAATTCTTGTGGATCATCTGGTAAAAATACAGTTGTTTCTTGTTTTAAAACCTTTCCGTACTTTAACTCCCGTTGATAATAAATTTTCTAATTGTTTATAACGTCTAAGAGATTTTACTGCACCAACTCTGTCTAACATAGCTTTATATTTTATGAGATCTCCTACAGCATAATTATTTAAATCTGCTCCTCTTAAAAGATTAACAAAATTTCTATCTAAATTAAAAGGAGATTTATCTGGTGAAAAAAATTAAACCTCGAAAAGGTCGTGGAAATATTTCTTTTTGACCGAGATAAAATCTAGGTATTGTTTTTCCATCTATAAATGAAATAGAATGTTCAAATTGCATAGATTTTGGTAATTTCTTATTAATGTTTGATTCTAGTAATCCATAGTCATCTAATATAGTTTTGTGCTCTGGATCTGTTATATCAATTTGTTTATCATTATTTGTAAGTTCTTTTTCAAGAGTTTTAAATGGCTTCATAGTTTTTTCAAAATCAGTTTTTACTTGCTCGGTTTGCTGCATTTTTTCAAACATATCAGATTGAATACCAGCTTTTATCATTCTATGTTGAAGATGATTTTCTTTCATAATATTTCTTTGTTTTATTAACTCTTCTAATTGTTTTATTCTTTTAAAATTATCAGCTCTAATTTTATCCATTTTTTATATTATATTTTTATATATCTTTATATATTTTTGTGATTATCAGCTTTAATTTTATCCATTTTTTAAAATATAATATTTGAATTTTGTGGTAACATTGGAATACAACAAAAACATTTTACTGAACAAATTATTTTTTTATTGCTTTGTTGTCTGACATCTTTTCGTTTAAAGCTTTCTCGTTTTAAGTTTTGTTTAATAAAGTTTTGCTTAAATTTTCGCTTAAAGTTTTTACCTCTTCTAAAAAAACTTTATCATTTTCTTCATTAGAAATTTTACCATCACTCGAAATTTTGCCATCCTGTTTATTCTTGTGATTAACTTTTTCTGACTGTAATTGAAATGATATTTGATTTACTTCATTAGCTATTTGATCAAATTTTTCAATCTCATCTAACGTAATAACATTATCATCACATACTCTTTGAAAGTAGTAATGCAATTTGTCATAGACTTCTTTAATATGTAAATGCTTAGTTTTTAATGATTTTCGTTTCTTAGTTATTAAAGATTTATCTAACATTGTAACAAGTGAAGTTGCAAAAACACCCGTACCTGTGAAAGCTGTAGCAACTACTGGAATTACTAAAACACCTGAAGATATAACAATTGTTAAAGCACCTAAACTTATTGTTAAGAATATGCCAATTCCTTGTGTTACATTCTTAGCTTTAGTCCATCTCTTTCTTAATTTTTTATAATGCTCTAATCTTAATAATAATTGAGATTCCTTATCTTTCATATACCTAACTCTATCTTTGTGTTTTTCTTTGTTCATTTTTTCAATGTCCATTAAAGTAGAACCACGTTCATATGATAACGAAGGATATATTCTCGAAGTTTCTTCCAATTTTGTTTCTTCCATTTTTAAAGAAATATTTTTAGACACATAATTTTAGTTATCTCATATTTTAAAAACCTGAAAAATGGATAAAATTCATGAATTTAGACGTTTTTAAAAATACCAATTTTTATGATTTTCGGTGTCCTTGAACGGTCATGATTTTAAGAGTAAAATGTCATAATCACAAATTTGAGATTCTTAACTTTTATGATTTCGGTGTCCTTGAACGGTCATGATTTGAGCAAGAGAGAAAAAATGATCTTAATCTCATATTTGAGATTCTGAACTTTTATGATTTTCGGTGTCCTTGAACGGTCATGATTTGAGCAGGAGAGAAAAAATGATCTTAATCTCATATTTGAGATTCTGAACTTTTATGATTTTCGGTGTCCTTGAACGGTCATGATTTGAGCAAGAAAAATGTCATAATCACAAGTTTGAGATTCTTAACATTTATGATTTTCGGTGTCCTTGAACGGTCATGATTTTAAGAGTAAAATGTCATAATCTCAAATTTGAGATTTTGAAAATTTTTAAAAAATTGGTTATTTTTAAAAACCCCTAAATTTATGAATTTAGGTCTTCATAACCTGAAAAATGACCAAAATTCATGAATTTAGTCGTTTTTAAAAATACCAATTTTTCAAAAAAATGGTACTTTTTAAATGGTCTAAATTTATGAATTTAGGTCTTAAAAACCTGAAAAAGGGTTCAAATTCATGAATTTAGTCGTTTTAAAAATACCAATTTTTCTGAATTTTACGGTGTCGGAACGGTCTTGTTCCCATTACTCTTATGTAAGTCAACATCAGGATCGCTAAGGAGATGCAGGTCACCAGGAGATCTGTGAACTCCGCATTGCGAGATGATATGCTCCACTTTTTGAACTGGATGACCACAAGCACAGGAGGCGGACTGTCGGAAGCCCCATCGCTGGAGGGTGGCGGCCACGCGTGCAGTGTTGGAGCGGAGTCGGTTCAGTCGGACCCAAGACAATGGATAATACATAATCTTTGGCAAGAAAAATATCGCGACTTTTTCTTGAAGACTTACATCCTTACATCATAATGCTGTTCATTAGATTCCTTGATCATCAGCATAATTTCTGCTTAGTTACGATGCTTGTTAGGGAATGTTCATTCCCTTTGATCTCCAACTTGTTTCATGCTACTTATATAGGGAAGTCATCTCGGTCTTTGGCAAATGTTTGACTTTTTTAAAACTGCTCAAATATTTTTTTGGACCACGGGAACGTAGTCTCTGCAAGAAACTGAATCTTTTCATATAAAACTTTTCACTATATGCAGATACTTTTTTGAGTCGACACTCTACCTATATATCCCTACTCTATGTGTTTCATTTTCTCGTGTGCCAAGAAGTATAATGAGGCAATACAAGCTTCATTCTGAGTTTCTCGTGTTGTCATGTCAGTTTACCACTAATCTTGTACTTGATTTTGGACCTAGTCTGATTCTTAATTGGGGGTCGTTTTTGTTATTAACAAAAGATCATTTACTTTATAGTTAACTTGACATAGAAATTAATATGATCGTATCTAAAAAAGATGGCCGATTTGTCGCCACTAAAAATACATTAGAGTAATGGGGAGTTTCCTCACTTGATATATATAAACACTTTGGTTGAATCCAGTCAATCATGTCAATTCGAGAAGTCGCTTGAAGTCTACTGTTTGCATGTTGAATTTTTCTGAGTACTTCAATATCCCGTGGGAACGTCGTTCGCTAATATTAAGAGATTATCTGGAGAATTAGCGATTTGTGGCTAATTTTTTAACAAAATTATCACAAGATGTGAAAGTCGCCTTGAGTTTTTTAGAAATGCGTCTAAAATCCAAAAGCAGCAGCTGGCGAGCAAGTTGCTTTAACTAATTGACAGATGTTTGTTTGCTAATTTGAGCTGATTTTTCTCCAACCGACGAAATATAGTGGATATTGTAGCAACTCGAAACCATAAATCACATCGGTAAGGACATGACTATGTCCCTAAACGTCATATGCTTACGCAGAAATTCAAGACAGTGTTGGACCCTCGAAAGCAATGGGTCCTACCAAAGTCCGTGTTTGACAGCCTTGGCAACTCGATGACTTGCGCTACTGCTTTCCTGCTGAACCCCAAGATCAAGAGAATCTTCTTAAGCGTGATCAGGCAACCTGCCACCAGCATGGCAAAATCTAGATTCAACGATATGATTTCAATTAACCTTAAAAGATGTAGATGTGTCCACATCACTATTCAGAGTCAAGAAATGAAGTATGAATTTAGTGAATCATAAAATCAAGCCGGTGAAAATTGAATTAAAAACTTGACATATCAGCCAAGAAAGGACGAATAATATCTCGACTTTTTCATGAAGACATCCACTATAAAACGGAGCATGAAATTCCCTTGATAACCAGCTTGATTTCCGCTTAGTTGGGATGATTATTAGCAAATATTCATTCCTTTTTATATCGTACTTGTTTCATACTACTCATATAGGGCAGTCATCTCGGTAGTATATGAATTGGCAAAATTTTGACTTTTTTGAAAGTGCTCAAATAATTTTTTGGACCACGGGAACGTAATCTCCACAAAAAACTGAATCTTTTGATATAAAAATTTTCACTGTATACAGATACTTTTTTGAGTCGACACTCTAACTATATATCCCTACTCTATGATATCAGATTTGGTAACAATCATATACTAAGTGTCCCTACTCTATGCCTCTCACTTCTACTTCCTACTTCTTCCTTTTTGTATCTCCTGTCCATAAAGTATGCTCCTGTCATTCTTGCTTCATAAAAGAATCCACTGAAAGAAACATAAGCAATGACGCATTGCTTACCTTGGAATATGTGCCTAGCAAATATGCTGCCTTCACTGTTTTAATTGGAAGTTGTTGCTTCAACACAAACCTGGGCATCATTTACAGTCCAAATAAAAATCCATAATTGAGGTCATTTGTACTACAGCAACGCATGGATAATAAAATGAATAAGAAATGAATTCAATTGGTTCATGCATAGACATCGAACATTAATCATTAATGTTCGATGTCTATGGGTTCATGCAAGTGACCCCAATGAATGAACTTCTGTCAGTCGTTGCGTTTATCCTGCAAGCTACCTGTTGATGTCTTGGTTGAAAAGAGCTATTCCATTTAGCTCATGTTGGCGATACTCCAAGTTCATGATGATTGCATTGTCTGTAATTTCATTTCCTCGGACAACACGATTGATTAAGTATTGTTTTGATCTTCATAATTTACTTGCTTATTTGAATTGTCGCAAACGAGAGTTGCATAATCTGTTACGCAAAATCTAAAAATTTTAGAATGATCATGAGTAATCATTCGCTATCTTCGGAGAGATTTGATGTGTATGTCACTCCGCTACGTGCATCCAGAAATTGCCACTGTCATAATAATCATTTGCACGTTCCGAAAAAATTGCTTTCCTGTCATCAATCTTCACCCGAGCCAAGATGAATAATAAAATGAGCCGATTAACTGAAACAGCTAGAAGCTGTTGTATCTTAGAGAGATGTTCTGTAGAAAAATTGTAATGGTGATTCAGATGCAATGAAGGAACTAATCATTTATTGAATTCCATTAAGTGAATTTATTAAATGAAATGTTGCTGTGTTCCATGAACTAATATCAGGATAAGGACCGTGCAATTCTTATATATTTTGTATAATCTCATCAAATTTAATCGCATGCTGAAAATCGATCAATAAACTTGTTTACTTGGTAGGCTGAGACGCTTGTTTCAGGAAACATAGTGATTTGGTTTGCCTAATTAAATGAAGTAATTAGTGATTGTCTGCTTTGTTACTTTCACGATGCTATTTAAGATATCAATATCATGTTGGCCCGTGTGTCACTCATTCTCCTTTTCATCATTGATGAGCTGCTCCAGTAATCGGACGCAACGCAACTGTTAGCATTCCTACGGCGTGAGGGAAATGCTATTGTTTGATGTGCACAGGTGCAGAGACGAGACAAGCCCTTGTCTGATCCAAGATTCGAATTTCTTCTGACCTCAAGTGAGAGAAATGATGACTCACGCAATGGCTGACTATGGGAATAATACAAATTTGGATGGGCCGATTTTTATTGAACTTACATACTCTTGGAGCTGATAACACCAGCATTATTTTGTACCCAAACTCGAAAGCACCAGCGTTAATACAACAGAAGTTATTGAGTTGTGTGCAGTAGACCGTTCTTGACCAGTGTTAACGCGAAAGTGGCGTAAAATTAGGTAATAGTGTAAATTGAATGAAATTGCACAAATTGATGGCCGAATTCAAAAAACAATATATCATCTGAAAGCTTAACACGAGCCTGATTCAATGGTGATCATCTTAATTTTCTGTATTGCATAGTTTCGTCCGTAGGTGTCGGTGAACAAATTGACCAAGGATTCATAATTTTAAGTCTGGTGACCACAGCTGACCAGACATAAGCTAAACGCTTTGCCAAATTAAAAGTGCTTGACATAACCTTTCACATGGTACAAAGGTTACTGAAATTGAACATCTTCATCAATGAGAAAATCTTGTGAGATTTTTTTAGCAAAATTTTTTGGTAAAGCTTATTAATATTGAATCTTTTGTACATACAGCCAATCCTAAAAACCGTGTATCATGATGAAGCTGACTGATAGTTGATGCTGTCTGCCAACTTTCATAAAAAATTTATGTTGAAATCCTGCATCAAAGAAAACGCTCAATTTTTTTTCATAAGGCCTACTGACCACAGCTGACCACACATGAAAGCGAAATATATGTCAAAACAATCCATGGAACATGAGGTTTCAAAGGGTTTATCGTTTATCAAAATTGTTCCAGGACTTCAACACTTCAAATTTCATTTGAAAATGGCCTAGCTTAATTTTTGTGCAATTACTTTTGAAACGGTCTGTATGTAGAATTCCAAAATTTGATATCCAATCCATTCGATCTGTGGATGTGGGATGAGCCGATGGCCATCGACTTCCACGATCAAATGTTGACAGGAAATATCGTTTGCTTATATCTGAATGCAGAGAGCTTACAAAATCCACATGGATCGCACTGAGTTTTTGTTGATTATCCAGGTTCATATAAAGTGGCTTTTCATAAGATGTCGTTTCTGAAGTTCGAAATTCCGCACATTCTCGAATTAAATCTGATATTATCAAGAACAGGATAGTTGAGTAGTTCAATTCTGCTCCCTTAAATTGTTGTGAGAAGTATCCGGGAGGACTTTGTTGACATGCAAGAACAGCTCCGATTGCGTTTTCACTGCTATCAGTTGAAAGGACATCTTTATCATCAGTCGACGGGTATTATGATTTACACGCCTAAACATATAATTTAATCAGTTTATCAATGGCAGTCCGGCACTTTGACATCCATTCAAAATTTTCGTTTTTGTGTAGGATTTGTCAATAGTTCATGGCGAGAACGTGTGTTAAGGGAAAAAAGAGATATCTGTAACTTTTTTTTTGGTCAGCATGTATCTTGGGAATTACATATATTGTCTAAAAAAAATATCGAGCTATTTTAGAATGAGACGGCTTTTTTCAAAATGGCCGTCAAATTGAGTAAAAGTAAGATTAGAAACTGTTAGTTTCTCTTAGAAACTGTTTAGAATTGAATCCTAGATAATGAAAAATGTTTTCTTGATTTCCTGAAATTCAATTTGTATCATGGTATCGTCATTTTACTGTACATTGTATATGTAGTTGACCCTTTAAATTTATATTTGCTACTTGTAAAACATAAGAAAGTAGCGATGACGAGAATTAAAGGATGCTGGAATGTTGATGGGGCTCCATCCTTATCCTTTTTGATCGATTCATCATACCATATTGTTACTATAAATAAGTTAACACAGGCTGTATGAATATCTCACTAATACAATGACCAGCGACGTGTATGTAAGCTTGCCACATACGTGTATGTATCGTTCTCCTTTCCTCTTTGATTAAGAATAATAAGGTAATTATGTAATTCTCACACATAAGAAATGTCGAAGAAATGTAGTGCGCTTTAAATGTCCCTCTTCTATTAATGAAATCCTCTTCTGATAGGATTCGTATAAGAATCTAAAAAATGTCCTTGCTATCTAACTGGGACAATGTGCTTGTGCGCCATGTGTCACGCGTCACATAAAAGGCTGCGCCCGTTGTTGCGCAGCACAGTCTGGCATAGATTGAACTTGTAATCAGCATTTAAAAAATCCACTTTTCCGCAAGATTGTCGTAAATTACAAAAATCTCTGTGCACACTTTCAGGCACTTGTTCTGAGAATTTTCCAAGTAATGATGAAGATGGACAAAACTGTACTGCATGACATAGCAAATCATCCACTGATGGTGTCACTTTTCTTTAAATGCTGATATATGTTGGTGCAAATCTGTCAACAGATCATTACCGAATCATACTTTTATGACATCATTAAAACTGCTTAATGGAGCTACAAAATGGAATAAGTTCCAGTGCATTGTTCTCCATGATGGTTCGATAAAGTACATCGACGCTTATGAGCAGTTGCTTGCACATACTTCCATTGAAGTTGTTTGAATAATATGATGGTCATGTTATTCCCAGTTTCTTCATCTAATGATCAGTGATGGCCTTGCCAATTTCGGATTTTTCCATTTTCTTGTAAAGTTTGTTAGTTATGTGAAGTAGTAAGTGGGGTGAGATGTGACGCAGAAAGATGTCATGATTAGGAGCCTGGATGAGAGGGTCATTAACACAGCTTTGATAATCCTTTGCTGAAACGGTTTCAGCATAGAGAAACTGATTTTCTTTTAGGCGTTGTTCACCAATTGTCTTGAAGGATATTGCCTTGCTCGGGAAATTCATGCACTTCAGGTAGCACAGAACGATCTTGCCGTGGCTGATGTCGAGTAGGTGTGCTCTGCGATTTCCACATATGATTGGAGGGCAGCAATCCTCGTTGATATCGAAGTCCTTTATAAAATATAGCTTTATGCGTTTGTGAATTGTGTTGATGATTGGGTATCCCTCCTGATAGTAGATTTGTGCATGTTGTTTTTAATTTCCCCCAACCAAGTTGCTTCGCAATCCAACATTGTTCAATAAACCATTCGACATAATGAAGAATGTCACTATCCTTGGTGTCAATGTTTCTGATGATTTGAGTTGGCGCAATCATGGCGATACTGTTTAAAGGTTTTTAACTGCCGATTTTATGTTTTGCGTCGATTACGTCCATTTTTAAATGAATTTGATTTTCAACTTGTGTTTATATCATACATTCGTTCTGTAATGCTTGTTTGGTATCTGTAAATTTAAACAAGAATTTATCACGTTGTCTTGAAAGGGTTGATAAACGAGTACATTTTATTATCTATGTTAAGGAAAAAAGAAAATGTAATTGTAAAACCGATAAAATTTTTTATAGACGTATTGACTTGAGCAGGAGCTTATACACGTTTTCTGAAAAGATCCCAAATCACTGTATTCATGACTTCCTTCCATGTCGTCCGACAAACACTGGCTTGCCTCACATTCCTTTATGTCGCACAGACGAAATGAAAAAGTCGTTGGTCCCATATGTTTCTAGTATATTATGTAGAAGTGATTTCTTAGTGTAATATTTTCATGCTCACAATGACCCTGTATTATTTCTTGCTAATGTTTGATATTTTTACTAGTTGACTGTTTTTAATCAATTGCAATAATTCGGTGTAAAGCTATGATTTTCATTCGACAAATATAGCACTTCTATTCTATTCTATGTTAAGTACAGTAAGCGTGGGATATTATTAGCAAGAATTGCAGTATAGAAAGGGAAATCACAAACACACAGTCGCGAAAATATCCGGTGAAATCGACTTGCTTTCCTTCTAGCAACACATGAAACAAACAAGCAGAAGCCTAGTTTCATCAATTGCTGCTGACTAGAATGTGATGATTAGTTGAAGCTTGATAAATCGATCGCATATGTTCAGATCGTTGTATCCGAAATGGAATGTAGCTGAAGCATGCATTATCGATTATTCAAAGAACAGGAATCCAAGGAATTAGAAAAATATTACAAAAGTCCGCTGACACATGATATAATCATCACTTACTAGATAACGAATGCTTGAAGTAAACATGAACGTACTTATATGAGATGGCCAATAGGAAATTTCACATTCTTCGACGACTCAAGAAAATTGTGACGGATAAGAAAGTTGCATGATCTCTATGTAGCGCTCATCAGATCTCTTCTAGAGTACGCATTGCCGGCATTTGTTGGTTTGGGGAAATCTTTATCTCAAAAACTTCAAAGAATAGAAAATCGAGCCCATCGTCTTATTTACAATCTATACTATGGTAGCAATAACAATAGAAAATGCAACTGCAGGAGAAACGAAATCCAAGTTCGACTTGAGAAAGCCAGCATTAAACTATTTCATATGATTGAATCTAGGAAATCACATATTTTGTTCTAGCGAATGAATCGTAAACTCAGAAGCCAATATCTCGTCAATTACCGCAGAACTTTGCGCAGAAAGAAAATGTTCTTTCTATATACGACCTCTCTCATCAACGTGAACCTAAGAAAATTCGCAACTTCTCAGAATTTTCATAAATTGTCAACTGTCTTCGCACTTTGTACTTTATGATTTGTATTACTTTCAAAATATACACTTTATATATCATTATTATTACTTCAGGGGAATATTATTATTATTCTGCTTCCATTTATAGACGGCGCAGAAAACCCGTAAAAAGCCTATAGAGCCCAGCCTAGTAGTAATCAAAACTGATGCGATTCCTTATCACATTCAGTTTAGTCTTAGTCCCTTCACAATGTACTTGTTCAGGACCTGTGCCATGTCTTCTAGTCAGATTATTTGTATTGCACATTTGAAGTTTGACTTTCAGAAATGCTCGAATGACAGATGGAAGAATGTTGAAAGTTGTCACTTGGAATGTCAATGGTATCCGCGCCTTACCAAAGGATTTGCAATCAACTTTGAAATCATTGGATGCTGACATAATCTGTTTCCAAGAGACAAAGATAACACGTAAGTTTGTTTCAACATTGTCTCGTAAAAATAGACTCTTCGACGCGCCCTGGACTTGACAATAATAATCTATCAATAAATCACAGTTTTCACTCATGTTTCAGCATTTTTGAGGGTCAGCACAGAGTTTAGTTAGACCGCAGGTCATGGATTAATACTCGTACACTGACAGCCACTTCATCTACAACAAAATCAAGGCTACATACAGTCTGCTCGATGAAAGTGTAATTTATGCTTCCTCCGTCTTTGATGAAATGAAACTCATGATGCTGATCGGTGAAATGTGAGTGAACACTGTAGAATTGACGCAGTTTTCAGCGCATAAAAAGCAAACAATTTCACTAAGTCGGTTTTGTAAACAACTTAACTCGGAGTGGAATTAATCATTTTCATTCCAGATTTAGGGATCTTAAGTGGTCTCCGTTGTACAGTTGTACAGTGCTTGGCAAGCTTGATCCAGAGATCGAGTCCCGAATGGACCAGGAAGCATTTAGAAGACAGTAATTGCTTCGGATCAACTGTCTTATTCTTGCATTGATTGCAAAAACATCAATATGAATGAAGTATCGAATCGTCTGGAATTATAGAACATGATCTACAACTCGCTAGGCAACAGCTTACTCAGAAGTCTATTTAGTGAATGTATTGACTATAGATATTTAATTTATTGGTTGGGAAGAGTCAAGATGAATATTGATGTCAATTGTAAAGTTATGCATGTATTTATGCATGTATTTAATTTATATCTTCATCAGAAGATCATCGTCAGGCATGGAAGGAAAACATGTACATGCACAAAATTCAAAATTCACATTGCATCAAGGGTAATAAGATATCATGAGTAAGAAATAAAGATGAGTAAGAGAAGATGAATAGAAATGTGTATATGAGACAGATAGTATTGGGCTACATTTTATCAACAGTATTCCTACACGCTTCTCATAATTACTTTGAAGATCTATTGGTGACATTATATTTTCCACATGGCAGTTCCATCAATATGATAGAGCAGGCAGCGTTATGTGAATACATTTCATATGTGATCGACGAATATCTTTCTAAATTTCCGTCAGCCAACCTGGCAATTATGAGGCAATTTTAATCACGTCAACAATGATGGCTTCGAGTCCTCTTTCAATCTATCTGAAGCTGTCTTGTCACCAACTCGTGGCAGTGCAAAACTTGACAAATTATTCATTCCAGAGTCTATAGATCCGCAGTATCATGAAGCACAGTTATTTCCCCCATTTGGTGATGCTGATCATGTGGTTGTTCTTCTTCCCTCACGTGATGCCATTACTAATTCGCCATCATGTATTGCTGTTATGGATCTTCGTGATTAGAATTTAAAAGTGGCCAGAGATTTTCTTGGCATTTTAAGTTCTGATAATGTTGATGTAGCTTCTGAACAGTTCTATTCTATTTTACGTCGTGGACTTGATCATATTCCAACGGAAATTATAGCGCATGGCAAGAAAGAAGCCCCATGGATGACACTTTCTATTAAGGTGCTAATTAATGAAAGATACCAAGCCTTTCGAAGTCAAAACTGGACCTTATTTAACCATTTTAAATTGAAGGTGAGACAAGAGATCAATAAAGCTAGACGTGCGTGGGTTGCCAGAATGATAGAGAAGAATTCCATTTGGCAGGTGTGCAAGTCGGTTACATCCAAATCTGTTTGTAATAACTGGCTTCCGAACATCGACCCACTTCAAAATGTGAATTCTATTATTGAAATGTTGAACCAGAACTACTCAGGTAAACTTATTGTTGATCACATGGGAAAGGAAAATTCACCCAATTTCTCTGTTGCATTTCAATTTCACATTGCCGAAGCATATAGTTTACTTCAAAATATCAATTCGAGAAAGGCAACAGGTTCAGATCAAATCCCCTCTGTGGTTTGGTTGAAATTTGCTAATGCACTCTGTGAGCCGTTGTGTTCTTATCTTCAATCACTGCTTGAAAGTTGCTGATGTACCTGGCATGTGGAAATGAGCTAGTATCATTCCACTAACGAAGTCCAATCCTCCCGTGATGTCCAATACAAGGCCCATTTCATTGCTTCCTATTCCGGAGACAATTTTTGAGCGTCGTTACATTACAAAGACCATTACAGACCTGACATTACAGCCCTGTTGCATTACAAAGATGAGTTATTGAAATTTCAGAACCAGTGGATATCAGTACGAATATGGATATCGGCCCAAAAGTTTTACTGCATGCGCTTTGCTTCATCTAGAGGATTTTATGGCAAAAAATCTTCATTATCGTGGTGTTTATAGCTGCCATATTGTGACTATTGATTTCGAAAAGGGATTTGATAAAGTTTCGCATAGGATACTTCCGAATGTTGGAAAGAAGACTGTATCCATTTTTGATGATATTTATTTGTAATTACTTGTCGAATCGACAGCAGAGAGTCAACTCAGCTCTGTACGTGAGGTTACCAGCGGAATACCCCAAGGCTCCTCGTTTGGTCCATCACTCTTTGCTGTCTTTATTTCCAATGTAGAAGCGCATCTTGGCTGGAAGTATGAAGTTGTGCTTATTAGTTATGCCGATGATCTCACCTTATGCGGCAAAATTAATAAATTCCTGAATATCAGTCCCTTGTCGACTACCTTGGCGGATCTAGAACAGTGGGCAGTGATCAACAAAATGATAATAAAACAAGAAAAATGCCAACAAATCTTCGTTTCAACCGACAAGAATTTTGATGAAATTGCTCTTCAGTTACATGGTATTCCTTGTAGCAAGAATATTCGTCTTCTCGGTGTTTATGTGGATGAGAAATGGAACTGGAATCCTCATGTCAATGCGTGTGCTAAAAAAGCATCATTGGAGCTCCATTTTCTGACGCAATTAAAATTCTATATGAATAAAGTTCAGTTAAGTCGTGTGTGTATATTACATCAGCATGCGCTCTATATTGGAATATTGTTCCCCTTTTTTTACCAATTTATCGAAGCAGAACATCCATCAAATTGAGCGAATTCAATCTCGGTGCCACAAAGTAATCTATCGTGCTTCAGAATGTGAGTGTGCTGCTTTTGTGCTCCATGAGGATCGATGCATAGCTCATGGATTCAAAATGTTCGAGGCCCTTGTTAATAACGATTCCCATCCGTTACATCACCTCGCACCTCGTGTATTGCCGACCTCAGGGAAGTTTGATATTCCTTTCTGTAGAACATTGATTCGAAGAAACTTCTTCATTGTGATGATGGCCAAGTTAGCTAATAGTAATTTCTCGATATAACTTAAATACTGCTACTTCCGTTATCCCGGCATTTCTTGTGTTTATTTTCTTTTCGAAGTTTACTTTATGCTACATTACTTGTTAAGACATTATGAACTTGTAAGTTTATGTGCTATAGCATGTCTCTGTACAGCCTCTCGATTTTCATATGAGACATAATCAAATATACACTATTATTATTATCATTGGAAGTCGGTAGGAAGACCACCCGGTCTCCGTTGCACAGTGGTGAAATGCTTGGCCTAGCAATCTTTCGGTTCAGAGGTCGAGTCCTGAAAATGTAATTGGAAGTCGTCAGGAAAGGCCTTCGTACTAAAAGTACCGCAACGCGACAGAAGAGCTTGACTACGTGAGCACCACCGTCCAATCCCCCAGTATGTAGCAATTACGTCAAAGTTCATGTTTTTCTTTGTGGGGTCTGAAAGATGCAACCGTTTGTGTTTGAACACACGGTAACTTTTTGTCTTCAATTTTTTTTGAAGACATTTTGTCAAGCATAATGTTGTGTTTTGTTGACTGGCTTCACCTGTATAAAACCAGATGTCATTTTCAAAAATCAGACTATGCTTTAGGCCAATATTGCTCTATTGTATGTAAAATACAAATTTTCGTGGTCGTGGATAATGACATCGAATGAACCCAGCGATCATATATTAGCCGCGAATCACGTGATCGACAGCGCGGATCACCGCGTCTCGCTGCAGTGAAAATGCACACTCACCGCTGCAAGACAAAGAAGGCCAAGTGCAAACTTAAGAAGTATAATCAAATGAAATAGAGAGGAGAGAAATTGAATAATAAGCACAGAGATGAATCATGTACAAAAAGCACGAATCGTGAAGGGTGATTAATGCGGAGAATTGTACATTGGCAGCACGATACGACCGTAAGCATGTCAACTCTGAGCTCGGTATTTAGGCATTCATTGACATGCAAGTGACAACTTCAGCATTGTGATTCCGTCGTGAAAATCAGACTACATACTCTGAGAATGCCAGAAGTTATAGAGATTAAGAAGCGACAGCCCAACGATAACTCCGGACAAGAGCATGAAGAACAGAAAGACATCGTGTTTGAAGCTCCCATTTCGTGCTCTTTATTCATTATTTTCGGTTAATCATACTTCTCAGAGAGAATTTCAACTTTCTGAAAAGTTGTCATTTTTCGTGTCTGATGATCCACATCCTTGATCAACATGAACTTTCGTCTTTCAGAGGACCGTCTGGACCTTCAGTTGGCACTAGTCAACGGATACGACGCTTTCTACAGCTTCTGTCGATCTCGTGGTGGTTACTCAGGTGTTGCCATATTTTGTCGTCATCCTATCGTTCCTGTGGCAGCCTCTGATGGTCTTTCAAATCTGAATCGTGACGTAGAGGACTCAGTCGGACATTTTATCCCTCCTCATGATATCTCAATCGAACGCATCAATGAACTGGACAACGAGGGAAGAGCTTTGATCGTCCAATTTCGAACACGCTGTTGTGGAGACTGTGACCACAAGTTATCCGTCATCTCGGTTTACTGTCCTCGTCTAGATCCAGAGAATTCAACACGAGCAGACTTCAAGGCGGATTATCATCATCTACTGCAATACAGAGCCGAGCAGCTAGCTCGAGATGGTCATGTGATTATTGCAGGAGATCTGAATGTCTCCCACCGACGCATTGATCGGTGCAGCGCTGAGGAACTAGAGGTGAGAAACAGTCAAATGTGTGTGCTTCAAGGAGATCTAGGTATCTGTAAAAAGACAGTCGAGGGAAGGTATCCATTTCATAGAGATCGGATATCAAGGTATCGAGGTCAAAATGGTCTGTAAAAAATGTCCAACGGACAGCCACACAATACAATTTTAATAACAGGAACATTTTCAGGAACATCTAATGGTGCATTTACACGTGCAACGTTGTTGCTGACACTTTTCGATTCATGATGAGTCAGAACAGAATGGACAAATAATGGAAGCAAAGGTATACCTTCAATAATCGTGCTTCGTGCGTCACCAGATGATATCTGTTTAGTGAATGGTGATTAAGAGAAATGTATTGATTTCATCAGCCTGTTATCCTATGAGTGTCAGGTATAGTTGCACGTGTAAACGCACCCTAATACCTAGGTTTCTGTTAAATTTTAAGCCGAAAACTCAATAGCCTGCGGTTTCGAAGAATGCCTATTTAGGCCTACTTCCACGATCTGTCAGAGACTATTGACTCTGGCGAAAATTTTAAGAGAAACCTAAGTTTTATATAACTACCTGAAAACGTTTTTTGTCGCATAAGCTCCAGTCTGTTGCTATCCCTTGGACACTTTTATCAAAACTGAGTGTCAAAACCGTTCTGTAAAAGGACCACCAAACAAGGATAGCTAATAAACCGACTTCTACAGACATAAAATTGAAGCTATCTGACTTCGTTTGTTCAAGGGATATCAAGTCACATTAATACTCCAGTTTCACGAGAAGTATTCATCACCGGATTATTCCGCACTTGAGAACATGTCTGATTAACCCACAGAATTAAATATTTTGTTTACCTGCTTCGGTTTGCTAGAAGTTTGATTAATACGAAATCGCCGGCACATCGAGGAACATATTAAGTGGGCAAAAAAGAATTCCTATTACCTTACAGAGATAGGAAAAAAGTCGTGCGTCGCTTACGGATTAATGTGAATTCAAGCAAAGTGCTTCGATTGCCAAAATTCCTTCAGATTCGAAGAATTCAGATCATTGCGCACAAGTTTTCTCCATAATGCTGGCCCCTCCGATCATTATTAAAAAAAAGTGGCAGGCGCACGAAAATTAGTTCACTTGATGATTTCACCATCGTCTTCTCACCATTCCTTACTGCATAGTAGGGTTGAAACGATAGCGATACCGATATCAAAATATCGATATTATCGGTATTATATCGATATTTTTCAAATCAATATCGATATAAATATCAATATTATTTCAGTGTTGGTACTGATATTCTTATTTACACTATTTTCGAGAGTTGTATCGATTAAAAGCTTTATCGCTTTTACTCACAACAGTGCATAGTGCATACACTGAATCGAATGTTAGCCAAGATGTGTGCGAAGTGATCTCACAGCACGCACGCATCTCTCACTGGCTCTGGTGTCCTCTGCTGACAGTTTATTGTTTGCCATTTCCAATAGCAAGCGATACACGACTTATCCATTCGAGAAGGAGCAAGTTGTCTAATTCTGTGATGTGCCATTTCGATATTAAGGTTACATATAATTCTTCCTTTCTAGGAAACCGAAGCGCGCAGATGAGTCTAATTCTGTAGAATAACCTCTCATTTTCACTTTCAGGCTGAAGATGATGGTGATCTCGTGGCGACTCCAACACGTCTGTGGTTTGACGAGTTATTGACGCCGGCACAACGTGACCCGCAAGTGGAAATTGAGAGTGAAAGGAACAACGGGAATGTGGCATACAGGCAATGTACAGGTGGAATGTTCGCCGACAATTTCAGGTATGTATGGCCAACACCGACAGATGGGAAGCCCTTTAATAGTCTCTGAAGGTCCATTCACACTGGACGCGGCGCAGATCTAGAGTACCGGGATAGGAATGCTGTGTCAACTTCCCTTTTCTGCTGACAAGAGTAGGGTTACACTGTCAGATAGCCATTTACTCTGTGGAGGAACTGGTAAACAGCGTCATGGAGTTCGGCTTGCAATCGAGTTATGTATGCTTTTGTGAGCTGTCTGCATGAGGGTGACTGCCTATTGTCTATTGGATGAGGCGGGATTTTTTGCAATATCGATCTGTAGCAGGCTGCAATGACGATGTGTCGCATTAGGGTTTCCTCGCTGTGTTGTTTTGAATATATTGTCTTGGCTATTTTTCATTATTTGATTGTAGTTGGAAAGAGCCAATATAGAATGATGGTGGTTTTATTTTCTGTTTCTTACTTCTTACAATTAATTTCAGTTAACATCCCTTTTGTATTCAATATTATGACATAGACGTCGGTGTGAATTTTAAATTTTATACTAGACCATATTTCCTTCCTTTTAACCTGAAGATAGTTAACGGATGTTAACTGAAATTAATTGTAAGAAGTAAGAAACAGAAAATAAAACCACCATCATTCTATATTGGCTCTTTCCAACTACAATCAAACGGTGTGTTGTGTTGACGTCTGCTGCTCGACAGCTGCTGTGTGCCAAATTGTAGAAGCAACTACAAGCCCCCTTGAAAGGACAGACACCGGAAGAGAAGGTCTCTGTGTTAAGATTTTCAACCAATGACCACGAAAGGCAGTTATGGCTAAAAGCAATAAAACGTCAGGACGAGATCGACGGGAAACTTGTCGAATTTGCACCATGGAGGGACATAGGATATGCGCCACACATTTTCGACCTGATGACTTCCTCAACGAATCTTTCGACAGTAGAAATCGCCTCGAATTCCGTGCTTCTAGGAGATCGAAAACAATTCGCTTAAAACCATCCACAGTTCTTACATGACTTCAAATGCTAATACCACAGAATTAGATTCATCTGCACTCGCTTCGGTTTCCTAGAAAGGAAGAATTGCATCTAACCTTAATATCGAAATGGCACATCAAGTTGCTCCTTCTCGAATGGATAATTCGTGTATCGCTTGCTATTGGAAATGGCAAACAATAAGCTGTCAGCAGAGGACACCAGAGCCAGTGAGAGATGCGTGCGTGCTGTGAGATCACTTCGCACACACCAAAGCACACATCGTCTGGCTAACATTCGATTCAGTGTATGAACTATGCAGTAAGGAATGCCGAGGAGAGGATGTGAAAACATCAAGTGAACTAATTTTCGTACGCCTGCTACTTTCTTTAATAATGATCGGAAGGGCCAACATTATGGAGAAAACTTGTGCGCAATGATCTGAATTCTTCGAATCTGAAGGAATTTTGGCAATCGAAGCACTTTGCTGGAACTCACATTAATCCGCAAGCGACGCACGACTTTTTCCTATCTCTGTAAGGTATTAGAAATTCCTTCTTGCCCACTTAATAGGTTCCTCGATGTGCCGGCGATTTCGTATTAATCACACTTCTAGCAAACCGATACAGGTGAACAAAATATGTAATTCTGTGGGAGTACTAATACTAAACGGAATACTGGATGCGGCGCGTCCAAATACTTAGAGGGGAATGTCACACAACCTCGAAATATGCAACCACATATACCTTGTCATTATAGACACTTCCTGTTGCCATATTCACATTCTTTGTGTTGCATGCATTCGAATGAGCCCAGACAAGACACTATAATTTGACTTTTTCCGGAGATCTGTAAGTTTCATCCGACAAGGACAGATCGTTGTGATAAATTGAAGTGCTGCATGGGACAATCTGCTTTAGAAATTTCTAAAATAAATAACATCTCAAGAGACGATACTTCAATGTGCTTTTATATGAAAATAAAGAACGTCCTAAAGAATTTGACGTTTTTTATTTTCATATAAAAACAGTCTATTTTAGAGCAATCTCCGAATAATTGTTTGATGAGTTTTCGCCAACCTGCTGTCTG
The DNA here is from genome assembly GCA_907163375.1 of Prostheceraeus crozeri. NCBI lineage: Eukaryota > Metazoa > Platyhelminthes > Polycladida > Euryleptidae > Prostheceraeus > Prostheceraeus crozeri. The sequence continues at coordinate 11,473 of CAJQUW010013626.1, read as the reverse complement.
GAATATACGGTCACTCTGAAAAGATTACTGAGTTCAACATGATATGGCGATTAAAAGACATTCCGTGTCCTTAATAATGGCTGATAAATTCGAATCTGCAGAAACAATTCTCCTGAATACCTAAGTCTGGAAGTTGTGGTTGTTGTATGATTGAATAGCTTTCAATAGTTTCAGTCGGCTGCCTGTCCAGGTGCTATATTTAGAAGTCCATGACCAAGTGTACACAATCGACTGTCAAACTGCAACTCACTGAGCGATTTTTCTTTTCTTCCAATACTCAGTCTGCAGCAAATACAATTTCATTTGTCTCCAAATATATTCACGAATTCGAATTCATGGCTGATGAAGTATGAGAGTGCATTGTTAAAGAATTTTGTTTTCAGAAAGGGAAATTGTCAGATAGCTATGTCGAAAGGCAATCATTTCTCTACATGACCATGTGGCAACATCTGGTGTCAGGTAGGTGTGCGGGGTGGAAGAAGCCTCCGCGCTGCCTAGCGCGGACCAAATCTTCAGATCTCGTAAGCAAGCCGCGTTCAGAAATCTTATGATAAACGTATTCCTTAGTTAAATGCTTATATCAATCTTGTTGAGCTTTTTCGGTTGCTGGAGTGAACTGCCAGCTGTTATTCGGTCCTTCACGAACACAACATATTACAAAAAGACTCTAAAAAGCCATTTGTTAATGAACTATGTGCCCGCTTGGAACGAATGCTTTTGTGAAGGTGGGATAGTATATGCATTATTTTAATCATAATTTTTCGTACTCAAAAGGGATTTTCAATGCATATGCATAATGCAAGGGCATTTATAACCAAGATCTCTGCAGTAATTCAAATGTTTAAAAAGAATCCGCTCAGATTAGAAATTTGAAGTTGTTTTGCTATTGATAGCAATGAACGGTCAAAGATCAAGATGTTTATTTTCCAATTTGGAAGATGTGATATAGCATTGATGAGATGAGTGATAAAATGGCTATACACGCATGTAATGAAAGAGGTGGTTGGTGAGATCCTGAAAAGTGACATAATAATACGGCGGAGAACTCACGCAATGCAACGATGAGCAGGTTAGACTACATAAACACCATCATTGGAAATATGCATGCCGAATATCTTGTCGAGGAGTTACTTCTTGTTCTAGTCTATTTTTCAGAATCCAGCTCGGGGAGATGCAGGAAGACTCCTGTATTCACTCTCTCCTTGTGTCCTTGTTCTCAGGTGATGCTGATGATCGAATGTCCTTCCTGCACGCACAGTAGGAAGGTGACCTCTACTTCGCCCTGCAGGCATTAGTGTTGATTAATCATCGAACTTCCACCTGATCCTCTGATGTTCATTTCGTGTCCACTTAGCGCTGAATGTTGGTCCTCTTCTTGCAGGATAAAACATCCGGATCGGACTGATGCCTTCACCTGCTGGTGTACTCTAACAGGAGCTCGAGAGACGAACTACGGCAAACGCATTGATTACGTCCTGAGTGACGTAGCATTCACCGAACATTGCCTGGTGGATTGTGACATTCGTCCTGATGTCCAGGGCTCTGATCACTGTCCTGTCTCCGCGACATTCTCCCTTGAAGTGCTCCCTGGACGGTGTCCTAGTCTTGCAGCGAAATTCCTGCCACAATTCCAAGGTCAGCGACGAATCAGCGACTTCTTCGTCCGTCAGCAGCCGAGTCAGACGGCTATCTCAAGGAAGAGAAGTGGTGCGCAGATGAAGCTGGACGGTTTTGTGTCCAACAAGAAGCCTGCTATAGAGGAGAAGACAAAGAAGAAGGAAGTGCCATATCAACCCGTCCGGAACACCTCAGCGAATACTGAGAGCGCCGCTGCATGGGGAAAACTGCTTGGCGGTCCTGGGAAAGCGCCAAAGTGTAAAGGTCATGGAGAGCCGTGTGTATTGAGGACTGTACAGAAAGATTCAGTGAATAAAGGACGACAGTTCTGGGTGTGTTCCAAACCAGAGGGTCCGCCGTCAAATCCTTTGTCTAGATGTGAGCATTTTGAATGGATAATTAGAAAGAAAACAGCATGAGAAAGTCCGTGTTCTTCGTCTTCATCATGTATCAAATGTCTTGCAGTGAAGTAATGAACATCTGAGTCGTGTGATCATTATAGCCATAACCTTCTATCCGTCATAATCAGCCATGGGAATTTTCAATATCTCACGCGGGCAACCATCCGCTGATTTTTAATGGTATTGAGATAAGAGGAAATACTCTATTATTCTATTATATGATTGGCAGAGAGCAAAAAATCTTCAGCTTGAGCGCAATGTTTCTTATTGGGAAAAGGTTATCACATAGCAAGCATAGTCCCTGAACAGTAGAGGGGCCCCTAAGAGTCTTGTAGGCTCCGGGAAGATGGCTTGATAGTAGAAAACTATCGAGTTGTGGCCAATCTTCTTTCAGTGATATTTCAACAATCTTCCTTTTTTCTTTTGGAAGCAAGGTGTGTAGATGAAACAGAATTCAATCTGCTGCATTCTAAGCTCGTACATTTCAATTTTTACCGATTTTGAGCTCTGATGAAATCTTGGAAAATTACTTTAGTAACATTCACATCACTGTCATTTGTGAGTGGAATGCCGCCGAATATTTTTTAGCAATTTTTTTAGTGGTCCCTAATAAGAGAAGACGAATTTCTGACATTTCCTGAGGATAGTCTCCTCCGAATGAGCGATGCTGACAGTCTTAAACACCGTCTTGGTGCTACAAAAAGACAAATGAAGCATATCGAGAACTTGAATTCGTCCGTCGTAAATGTAGAGCAACGAGAACAGGTACTTCACCTAAGATTGACAGGACTGAAATTTGGCGCGTATGTAACTTGACAGACCGCGCGGGTTGTTCCGTTTCTCACACGTACTGCGCTTCGTCTTGGATGGTGGAACTGTAGAATACTTGAAAATATGATGATGATAAAATAAAAGCAGTGAAATGAAAAATGATTTTTTTCGAATCTCATGTTCCACTTTAGAGATCGCTGATTATATCAACTGCCACATTGTGTTGCAATATTCAATCATTGATCATAAATGCTGTGGAATGTTGAATATTTTTCCAGCCATCTGACTTGGCCACTCAAGAGTATTGTTGGTCAATCAATTGAGCAACATATCTGTCACGTAGCTCAAGTCCTCCCTGCCATGCTGAAATTTTCTTGGTAATTTGATCTAACGCCTATTCGCTTCATTCATATTGCAAATTTCAATAAGGTTATTTTTTACTAGTAAATTTCATTCTCCAAAACTGATAATATCCTTAGAGAATAATTTTGTCGAAGAAAATGGACCTTTGAAATGAGATTAGATATTTCCAAGGTTCAATTATTAGTATTTCATGCAAGAAAGTATCTATTGTTCTTATCATGATTTTCGTGTTCGTGTGACGGTGTCCAGTATGTGATATGTAGCTCTATTTCATCTCCTTTCTATGTTCCTCCTAATTGACCAAGAAATCTATAACCTGGTGAATGTTGTAAACATTTCAGCATCCATGTTCGTACCTCGCTGCAATGGGGCTGTTTCTATGTCTCAATTGAGTCAACTACACAACTTCATTGAATCGAGCAGCCGTCTAATGGTTCTGACTGGAGCTGGGGCGTCTACAGAGAGTGGGATTCCCGATTACCGCTCCGAGGGAGTCGGACTGTACGCCCGCTCTAATCATCGACCAGTACAACATCAAGAGTTCATCAAATCTTCGGCCAGACGACAAAAATATTGGGCACGGAATTTCATTGGCTGGCCACATTACGCTGCCATTCGGCCAACTACAACTCACATCGTGTTGTCGAAATGGGAACAAGAGAAAAGGTAAATTGCAGTTTGACACTAGATGGAAACAGCAACCTTTTTTGTGGTACCACAGATGGGTGACGTTTCGGGACTCACCTGGATATCTAGTTAAATTAAATATCGAAAATTATAGATGAATATTGTTAAAATATTCAACATCCTGTAAGATTAGTTGAACTTTGTTATTCAGTCTCAGCTTATTTTCATCCAATTATTCAGTCTTAGGATGTTTTCTTTCTGTTATTCAGTCTTAGGATGTTTTCATCCTGTTTTTAGTCTTAGGATGTTTTCATCCTGTTATTCAGTCTTAGGATGTTTTCATCCTGTTATTCAGTCTTAGGATGTTTTCATCCTGAGTAGTTTATAGTGTGACATCCGGCGCGACGCTTCGCTTCGCTTTGCTTCGCTTCGCTTGCGCCGGATGTCACACTTTTGCGGGGGTTTTTTCAAAATTTTCAAAAAAATCAAAATTTCAAAAATTTCAAAAATTTAGGTAGATTTCAAATTTCACGTGGCCGAAGGGCGAAAATTTAAGTTGTCTCAAAATATCACGTGGTCTAAGAATTTTGAAAATTTAGGCAGACGAAAATTTAAGTTGTCTCAAAATATCACGTAGTCTCAATATACCAGAAGATTGTATTCAAAATATTTATTCAAAATATTTATTCAAAATATTCATTTAAAAATGGAAGAAACAAAAGTGGATGAAACAAAAGTGGAAGGAACCTCAAGAATATATCCTTCGTTATCATATGAAAGTAGTTCTACTTTAATGGACATTGAAAAGATTAACATTGAAAAAATGAATAAAGAAAAACACAAAGATAGAGTTAGGTATATGAAAGATAAGGAATCTCAATTATTATTAAGATTAGAGCATTATAAAAAATTAAGAAAGAGATGGTCTAATGCTTTAACAATTGTCATTTCATCTGGCGTTCTTACAATTCCAGTAGTTGCTACTGCTTTAACTCGATACAAAATGAAAACACATTTCCATCTTTGAAATATTTTATTCACATCACAGACAAGTACTATGTACAAGTAGCATCGTTTACAACGAATAAAATATGTTGACTAGAAAATGTGTTATGACATGATACAATTGTTTCTGTATGAGTAAAATAAAGTAAGGCTCATAGAACTATAAAACCAATGAGGACAAGTAGCATCGTTTACAACGAATAAAATATGTTGACTAGAAAATGTGTTATGACATGATACAATTGTTTCTGTATGAGTAAAATAAAGTAAGGCTCATAGAACTATAAAACCAATGAGGACAAGTAGCATCGTTTACAACGAATAAAATATGTTGACTAGAAAATGTGTTATGACATGATACAATTGTTTCTGTATGAGTAAAATAAAGTAAGGCTCATAGAACTATAAAACCAATGAGGACAAGTAGCATCGTTTACAACGAATAAAATATGTTGACTAGAAAATGTGTTATGACATGATACAATTGTTTCTGTATGAGTAAAATAAAGTAAGGCTCATAGAACTATAAAACCAATGAGGACAAGTAGCATCGTTTACAACGAATAAAATATGTTGACTAGAAAATGTGTTATGACATGATACAATTGTTTCTGTATGAGTAAAATAAAGTAAGGCTCATAGTACTATTATCTATTGGGAGTAGCTTACCGTTTCAATTGATTGAGTTTAAAATTTGATCAAGGGTTGGGCGGTGTCTCCCATGGCGAAGATACGAGTCAATAATAGCGAAGTTCCTTTTGAAAAATGATATAGATTCCGTCGAGTTCTTAATAAACGGAAATCGTAAATATAGTTTATAAAATTTTCTTAAAAAGATGCTATAGCCTCTCGAATAACCTAATTGTTTACAAACATGGCCACTTCCCCGGATTGCAGTCAAAGCTCTTCCTTTTAACAACGATAACTTCACAGTATTGTTCACCGAAATGTCTTCTTCTCTTCTTAAATGTGCTAAATAATTAGTTAGCTCTGATGGTAAGATGTCTCTTTGAATTTCTTCTTCAAAATTATAGTTTGAACTGATATTGATGGCGTTATCTTGCAATGTGTCTTCAAATCGATTTATCACTAAAAATTCTCTGAATGTTTTTGATGCGTGGATGTCTTCTTCCTCCCTTGGTTTAAGATATTTCTCCTGAAATTCTGTTAGCATCTCAATACACTTCTTCCGTTGATCTTCGTTCACAATAGTGTCTGAAATTTTTCTTTTCAAATCGGCAAAGGCGATGCTTGAACGTGCCATTTTCGTTAAAACGTAGTGAATTAATTATGATAAAAAATAAAATTGTTGAAAGTCGCTGATGAAATTGACCAAAATAGATAAAGGTCACAGATGATTCGTAAGCAGTCACAGTCTCGTAGAACGCAGCTGTTCAAGTGAAAAGTTGAGTTATGCGGGTCACAAAGAATTCTCTCATACTGAATAGCTTAAACTGCTAGCAGCTGTTCATGTTGAGAAATTTGGTAACAGATGTTGCTAATGTCTTAATACAGATAAAACAATCAATATTCTCTTAACAAGAGTTCATAAGAATAAAATAGAACAATGTAACGTTTTAATTTAGATTAAATTAAATCATTTCAAAATCGAATAAGTAGCAAGGAAAGTCATCATTGTGGAACAGTTTTAAATCAATACCCCCTCCCTTCTGTCTAAGTAGTAAGGAAAGACATCATTAGAGAACAGTTTTAAATCAATACCCCCCCCCAAGTAGTAAGGAAAGTCATCATTATAAAAATGTTTTAAATCAATACCCCCTTCTGACTAAGTAGTAAGGAAAGACATCATTAGAGAACAGTTTTAAATCAATACCCCCCCCCTCCTTCTGACTTCTAGGGGTCCCTTAAGAAATTTTTTTATTATAAAATGAGCAACATAAATGAGTTTTTTAAATTATATGGAACGCAAACTACGACAAATTTCGACCTAAAGAAAATCGCAAATGAATTAGGAATAAAGAATTTTCATGTTCTAATGAGAAACGAATTACAATTCCTAAAAAATAGGCCAACAGGAACCTTCAGTTCCCGGAACAAAGTTCCATCAATAACTGTAAATTTCATAACGAATCTTCACACTTCAGACCAAAACGGCGTACATTGGTCAGCAGGTATCTTTAGTAAAAACGGAGATAATTATTATTTTGACCGCCCGGAGGCTGAGAACTATTGGTTTGACTCATACGGGCTTCCACCTACAAATGAAGTAAAAGAATTACTTGGAACGGGAACATACAATACGTTTCAAATTCAAACACCAGGCACTACTTATTGTGGACAATTATGTCTTTATGTTTTATTTAAATTACAGGAAGGAGTACCATTTCTAGATATTATGTTAGAGTTAAACAATCTATAACTCAAGCGAAGCTAGCTAAAGCACCACCTAGAGGTTAAAGCTCTGTTTTCTGTAATTCATTTTGATAAAAACGCCCTCTGATATCCTCATTATCTAAATCTTTAATTTCATAAGTAATCGGATAACTTTGATTTATTTTGCAAACTTCAAATATTTCTTTAGTCCAATAGCCAACAAAGCCTTTTTCAAATTTGTTCTTATATTTAAATATTCTAACTCTATCTCCAATTTCAAATTTCGGCTTAAGTTTCTGCAAATTCGGATTACTCTCATTCGAATAATTATTCTCGAATATTTTCTTTCGTATTAAATCAGGGTCGTCAGAAGCATTCTTTGGGGTTTCTTCAATACCTGAATGAACTTTATTATTGTACTCTTCCACAATTCCTGGTAATATTTTTAACCATTTCTGATTTCCTTGCTGAGTAAATTTCTTGAAAATTTTATTTTTTAACGTCCGATTGAATCTTTCTATCACTATAGCTTTTCCTGCGTTTTCAGTTGAATAAACAGTTTCAAATAGTGGCTGAACGTTTCGGTTATAAAATTCCGACCCTTTATCAACAAACAATTTCCTTGGCTTTCTATTACTTTCTTTAAAGATTTCTTCAAACGCATATTTAACTGAAAGACCACTTTTATTTTTTAAAGGCTTTACCCAAGCATATCGTGTATATAAATCTATAACGGTCAATGCGTATTTGTAGTCAGACTTTGTCTTAGAACCTTCGGTTCGGTCCCTTTCATTCGGCATATGAATAAGATCAGCACTCCAAATATCATCTTTATTAAATACTTTTACTTTTAATAAATATTTAGGCTTTCTATATTCTTTATGAATTTCAGATGCATAAACGTCTGAATTATGATTTTCATTTAAACCCTGGCCGAATAATATTTTAGCTTGTAAAGCTTTCTTAACAAACATTCTTTCAATTTTTTCTCTAAATGTAGGATTCTGAATACTATCTAATTCTTGAATCATCTTATCAGCTGCATGACGAGAACTTAGATCATGATTTCGATAAGCTAAATCATGCCTGTAAGCGGCGGCATCTACTCTATTTATTGGTTCTTCACCTGGTTTCGGATTATTATTCTCATCTAGTCTTATATCTAATCGAGTTCCTGGCCCAGTATATGAATGACCAGGAAGATGTTTTTCTTTCGAATATTTACTCCAAATAAATCCAGGAAAGTTTTCTAATGTTTTTTGTATATCACCACCGAAGTGGTGTGGAACTTTGTTCTTGTCACCTCCAATATGCTGACAGTTTGAGTTTTTATTTTTGTTTAATAGATAATTCAATAAATCTAAATTAGAAATTTTTAATTTAATTAAATTTTCGGAATTTTTAGTATTCATTTTAAAAGATAAAAAAAATTAAGAAGATAAAAAAAATTGTTTTACCGAAAAGAACCAAAGGTCCTGAGGTTATTACCGAATCATACTAGGACTTAGATATATTCCAGAACCATCTTTAGTTTCTTTAATTTCAATTAAATCATCAACATTGTGGAGAATATTTTTAAGAACTCGTTTTCCTTCATCAACTAATTTTAATTTACTAATAAAATTATCTACTATTCCTTCTCCCCTAGCAACTTTCTCTAACTCTCTGTTATGACGTTTTTGTTCTTCTAATGCTGCCTTCTCTGATTTATTTTTATTTACTGCTTGGACAATACCAGCTGTCCCACCTGCAACACTTCCTGCTGCAGCTATGCCTCCTATTATTAGTGGAATTAATGGGAGAATACCGCCATTCTTTTCTTCTTGTAATTGAATATTCTCTATCATTGGTTTACTTATGTAATACTTTTTTTTGTTAATCGTAATAGTTTTAGGGGTATTTTTGTCAACAATATTACGTAATTTTAATTCAACAGTTTTATTATTATTACTTTTCGCTTGCGACATTTTTAATAAAAAAATTTTAAGTTATCAAAAATTTTAATCTATTCTATTTATGAAAAAATTTTAAGTTAAGAATTTTTTTAATCTATTCTAGTTATGAAAAAATTTTTAAGTTAAGAATTTTTAAGTTAACAAAAATTTTAATCTATTCTTGTTATGAAAAAAATTAATTAATCGACTAAGTCTTGGGCTTTAACCTATCGGAGCGAAGCTCCTCTGGCTTTAGCCGATCCTAACCATCTTCCCATTAAGAACTTCAATAGAATATTTTACATCTTCTAGCAATAAACCATAAGCCATCAATGAAGTTGTGGAATCTTTCTTTTCAATATTAATTGTTACATCACAACCATTTTTAATAATATCTTCAGATTGTGCACTTAAATCGAAACAGAAAATTGGATATAAATGTCTCCAATCTCCAGGAGTTAATTGTGGTTCAACTCCAAATTCTGTACAAAGATTTCGATAACAATCATATCCTTCCATAAATTGATTATTGGTATCATCGAATCTTAATGGATCAATTGGATATCGGGTTTGATTTAATGAAACTTGTAAACTTCGAATTGTATTAATATGAAAAATATTGTTGTTCTTATCAAAACTTGGAGAATTATTTCTTTGAAATGTTAGTAATAAATATCTTGGAGTATTCGCAGTTCTAGTAAAATGCCAGTTAAATCTTTGTTCGGAAAAAGTTACTGAACTAGCAGTACGCTTTAGAAAATTTACTGGAATTGGTTTGTTAGTATTTAATCTTTTTGCAATAGCTGTTTCAACCTCTAAACTAGGAGTAATATGCGTAATCCACCATTCAAGTCTATCAATTTTTAAATATGCTTTTTTCCCAGTCTTACCAAAAAAGATTAATTCATTATTTGCCGTACGATGAATTATTAATTTAAATTTAAATTGATATGATATTTTGTCATAATCTAAATATCCGAATAATGGAGACAATGACCAATTAACTGTCTGTTTACTTTTCTTGTTAAATTTCACGTCTTTCTTTATATGCATCATTATTTGTTTTATTTAAATGTTTTGCAATATTTTCTACATCTTTCGCAATTCCTGCGGCATCTGTTCCAGCGTGAGTTAAATCATCAACAATTATACCATCATTAGTATCAGGAAACCAACCTTCGATTTCATACTTTTTATTATTTTCACCAATTGTTACAAATCTAAGCATTGTATCAATTACACCTGGGGAATCACTTATTGTTTCTATATTTTGAGTTGCAACATCTAAACGCATTTGTGTAAATAATCTTGGAAAAAAATTATTCTCTAGTGTAATATTATCGGTATCTGGTAATGGTGTTGTAAAATTAGCATCACTATATAAAGAATATTCACAGTGTAAAAATGAATCAGGTAAATATAAATAGCTCTGCTGATTATCAACTTCAAAAATTAAATCACCTCCAGTATTTACTCTACTGGAAGATCCGGGATTCATAGCAATTCTTATATAGTCATTCTTTTTTTGATTGTAACTGGTGAACGGAGGATCATCTAATCTAAATTTATTTTCGATAAGCGAAGGCATTTTTATAAGAAATAATTTGACTTTTTGTTTTTCTCACAGACAGAAAAAAAATTTTTACTAAAATATAATTTTAGAATTTTACTAAATATAATTTTAGAATTTTGCTAGACCAGCTCCGCTACAGCTTTGCTGGTTAGACCGAAGGTTGCTGCTCACGCCATTACCTCTTATTTCTTCAATTGTTTTTTCATTATGTTTACTATCACCATCCACAGCTATGTTAGCAATTTTGTTCTTTGTTTCATCTGAAAGTTTTTTTAATTTTTTTAGTTCTTCAGAATCATTGCTAAGTTTACGAATAGCTTCTAGTTGTTTTAATTCGTTTTGAGACTTAACAGCATTTGATATTGCACTAGCTGTACTACCTATAGCAGCTGCTCCTTTTGCAGCAGATGTAATCAAATCTTTATTATTTTTAATTAAGTTAACGATACTACCAATACCAGAAAAGATGCCATCTCCTTCTTTTTGGACGCACCTGCGGTGCCTAGGAACTTTTGTGTTCCGACATTTTCTACACTATCATAATGGTACACAGGTTTCATAGATGGTTCATGAGCAATTTTATTATTTGATGCAAAATGTTTAAGATTGTGTTTATAAATTATAGGCATTTTTTAGGATTAAATTTGACTTTTGGGAAAAATATCTACGTGTTAAGATTTACGTTTGTGAATGGACAACAACTTCGAGATAACTTTATTAATTGCCTGTTGCACTTTATCTATTGCGTCAAGCAGCGTGTGATGTACTTTAATTTCTCTTCTATTAACTTGCATTTTCTGCTGATTAATCTTCAACGCCGTTTTAAGAGCATTTAACTTAATTTTAAG
>CAJQUW010013625.1:0-74866 GCA_907163375.1 Prostheceraeus crozeri | reverse complement strand
TTTTTAACTTGCAAACTATTGAAACTTTATTTTATTTCTAACATATAAACAGATAGAACTTTATTCTTAACTTGTAAAGTGGTGAAACTTTACTTTTTATCTTGTAAACTTTATTTTGTTTCTAACATACAAACAGATAAAGCTTTATTTCTAACGCACACACTATTGAAACTTTATTTTCAATCTGTAAACTGTTGAAACGATATCTTTCATTTACAAATAGTAGCACGCTTAGTCTAACTTGTAAATCTTATGACACTTCATATGGGTGATGATGGTAGATGAAATAGTGTTAAATAAAATTTAGATAGCTTACACTTCTGATACAGGGATAGCAATCCACTGCGATCCATGTGTAAAGAGCTTGTTAGACTACGGATGGGCTTAAGTGGATGATTTAACCATGTATACTTTTCATTTGGAAATAGTAGCACGCTTAGTCTAACTTGCAATTCTTATAACATTTCATATGGATGATAATGGTAGATGAAATAGTGTTAGATAAAATTAAGATAGCTTACACTTCTGATATAGGGATAGCAATCGACTGCGATCCATGTGTAAAGAGCTTGTTAGACTACGGAAGAGAGAAGTGTGTTATGTTGCGTGTGGCGCGTGAGTGTCCTCCCATTTCATTCCATTCATCAATTCTTCTCATTGATAGAGACAGGTAGAACTCATGGTTCTCATAACGTATGCAATGGATAGTTTATAAGGTAACCTTCGACAGTTGGCTAAATGTCGCCCTGGCGCGAATGCATACTACGTTGAGACAGAGGCAATCACTTGCAAACATGACGCAGAGAGGTTTAACAAGATTGACCATTGCCGAATGTCCCTTGCGGTATACATAGCTACGGGTTTCACCGCCGTCCTATACAGGAACGCCCATCGAAAAGGAAGTATTACACCGAACTTCATTTGCAACGTTCAAGTTGACTGATAGCAGATTCAACTTAATGATAGTATTCGCCAGTCCGAAGACTGCCCAGGGCAAACCGCGTGGAGGTTCTATCATGTCTTGCCCCATGGTGGCCCTTAAGAGAGCCGATGGTTCGTTCTCGGGAGTAACGTCATCTTACACCCTACCAATTCTGCTGAGAGAGTCTTTGACTCTCTCTTTGGTAGCACTGTCGACTTCCACACTAACTGGCACATGACTAAAAAGTGGAATGTAGCGCCATTCCGTTGGATTGACAGCAGTTGCTGTCATCGGATTGCCAATCCGAGCAAGATTGTTGTGAACTCTGTCTTGCTCCTCTATTCTAGCAAATTCATCAAATAAATTTCGCGGTCTTAACTGCGGTCCGCGAGGAGAGCTGACTTGACTGTTCGGCGTCTGCATGATTGAAATGAAATGAAATGAGAGGCAGTGGTTTATATACCCTCTAACACGACGCAACGTTCAAGTTGACTGATAGCAGATTCAACTTAATGATAGTATTCGCCAGTCTAAAGACTGCCCAGGGCAAAGCGCGTGGAGGCTCTATCATGTCTTGCCCCATAGTGGCCGATTATACGGTAGTGTGTTAGTAGATTTCAATCGCTGAAAAGGGAAGATGAGAATCATTTCATTTGCCTCATCAACGTTTATCATGGGAGCAATCATTGAAGGGACATCTAATGAATTACATTTCACTCTACTCCATATCATAAAGACTAACCTTTGTCGAATGGCTGAAGTACTCTGACCTGGCGAGAGAAAACGTCACGTTGAGTATGAAGTCGAACGCCCAACATGAGCAACGGCTCAGAGGTTTCGGTCTAACAAACGACGAACAACCCGTGCAACACAATCCCTCTACGGCAGTACCCGCCGTCCCGAAGGAACGCTCGAGCAAAGGAGGTATTACAGCGATGATGTGCTTTATGAGCAGAAGTGAATCTCTTGATAGCAAGAGACTATTCAACTAGATAGCAAGTCAAAACAACCTGATAGCAGGACAAATGTATAGTCAGTAAATGTAAAGGTGTTATAGGATTCGGGTTGAATCCATCTCACACATCTATTTTACTAAGTTTTAATTGTAGACTCTCCCTCTGTGTTCACATCCGAAGATGCTGTCGGGCTTGGGACCGATCTAGCCACATTAAGAGTGGCCTTTAAAAAGGCCGTTTGGTGCGTTCACAAGAAATAGCTTTCTTTTACTTCTTTATGGCTCCTGAAATGAAAGAAGTAAGAGTTGGAAAGATGGCATGATGATATATCTCAGTCATTATACTCACGATACTTGTATGGCTTTGAACAAGCTATGTGGATGTCGTCGGTGTGTTGAATATTTACATGGTAGCAACGGACATCCGCACAGCTGTAGCACTCCTGAGTGTCGTCGTTGCTTATATTTAGATATACAATTGGCTTGTCAGGGACGACACCTGCGATGGGGATGTGCATAGTTGTGAGAGATTTCACCTTCTCACACTCCTTCAAACGCGCCAACTCATTCTTCAACAAACTCACTTCCTCAAGCGCCGCTTCCTTCAGCATGCGCTCCTCACTTCGCTCTCGATCACACTTCTCAAACTTCATCACCGCCTCTTCCTTCAACTTTCTCTCCTTCACCATACTCTCTTTTGCAGCCGCACACTCCCTTAACTTTTGAGTCACACTCTCAGCATTCAACTTCAAACTATCACGCTCAGCAGTCACCTCTTTCAGCGTACTCTTCAGCGATCTCACTCTTCCTTCTAACTTTGCACACTCATGCCTCACATTCGTATAAGCACGCACATCATCCCTCGACAGCACAACTTCACACGGAACAGTCGACCTCTCAACTTTCTCAACGCACCTCGGTGAAGGTCTAGGCGTTGATTGTGCCAACACCTCGGGTACTGGCACAATCGCCCTCACAGCTTTCTCAAGCTCACGCTCAGCAGCAGCAACACTCGAATCATCATTCATACATTCATCATCCGATGAAATCCAACTCACCGACATCACTCTACTCTTTTTGGAGGTACTCGCATCCAAATCTACATCACTCACAACACGCTTTTCAACATTTACCACCTCTACTGGTGGCAAACGAGCACACATTCCCTCCTCATACAGCATTCCCTGCTCACCACACATCATCTTCTTCATCAAAACTTTCGAAATTTTTCTGAATACACACTTCGAGTGCAACTCACTGAAGGCATCATTCCTTTCATCACACCTCACATTACACCACACACAAAACCACACCTTAACCGCAACACTATGCGCAGCATTCTTTTTATGGTGAAGGTGAAAATTCTCACCCCTAAACACATCCCCACAACTGCATTTAAAAAATTGTAGGCGTTTATTCACGTCTTTGGTCATTTTTCACTGCAAAGAAAAATGAGAAAGTTTGATATCAAACCTGAGCAGAGCGCAACGTATAGAAATAAAATGTCAGTAAATGTGAAGATTATGTTTTCAAAGTCATACTGTAATGCTATCATTACTTGAGGATAGACAAGTTAAGCTGATGAATCCGTTACAGGTATTACTCAGAGGGGATCTTATCCCAACTCCAAGGCCTCGGCTGAGGAATGATAGATTTGAGTGTAGTGAGTGGCACTCGATCCCGTCGACAGCCCGAAGGCCTTGTACTGATCACTAGGGAAGTGAGAGATCTTCCCCGATACCCGCTCTTTACAGCTGAAGACATCATTGTCACTGCCCCGAAGTGGTAACAGGAACGCCGAGTCAAAGGTAGTGAACAGTAGCTGGGATCTAACCCTCAAAGCTGCCTTAGACTTAGTTAAATTTGAAATCTGATAGCAGATTTGAACTTCGCATACTTGAAAACCTTGAGGAAACATCCCAAGTTGTTGCTTTGATCAGCTTGATAGCAAGCCGTAGAGAGCTTGATTCACCAGCGTTTTGCAATGGAGATGTTAAGAGGCCACCCATGACAAGATAGCTAAGACTCAACCGATTGGCGTTCAAAGTGCTACGTTGAGAACTGTGTCAAATGCCCAACATGAGACATGAGTTGCCCCAGCGGTTACGGTCTAAACTATGACACACTCCCTTGCCACACTTATCACTACGGCATCGTCCGCCGTCCCGAAGGAACACCCTGTCAGTGGAATATTACAGCAAAACTCTCCGTGTCTTGCTCGCTTTCAGTGAAAAGCCGCTTATAGCATGAGAAGACTGGCTCAGACATCATTAAAAATGCTTTCATTGACTTCAGCAGGGTCGAAAACCCCAGAAAACCTCCAAAACTAGTGAATTTAAAATTTTCAACTTTTTAGCACTACTTATGAAATTTTATAAGTAGTTTATCACTTAGGCCAGGTCAATAGCGACCGAACCCTTTTTGAATCAAGTCAAACGGACTTGTAGAAGCAAAGTTACAAGCCTTTAAAGTTTTGGAGTCTTTTATGGCCTGGAGACGAAGGCCATCTCCTGGCGAACCTCTAAGTCTGACGGCTTAGCTGATATCAGCAATGAAATTTTCTAAGTCGGTTTCTTACAGAAACTTGGAATTTGGAATGTCCGAAGCTATCATCGGAGCTCAGAGAGACGACCTACCTCTGACAATCGTTCTCCTCTAAATGACAAGTCTCCGTCGGTTCCCAGCTTATATAGTGTGTGGCGATCAGCTGATGACGTAATACCCATCATCCAAACACTAAAAATCCCGTCTATCTCCGGTTCTAGTGCTCCGATTGAGCTGGAAATACACCATTTCCATGTAGAATTTGACGCTGAATCCGAATCTGGCCTCCGTTTTCCCATCCGATGCTTCGTTTTGGCTCTACAGTAGGCAGCCATCGCAAAAATTCTAACTCGTTTTTTCGAAAAATGTTGAAAATTTTTCTCGCCGATTGACTTGAAACTCTCCGACTGACATGAAACTCACCATACAGATAAAGAATTTCACGCTGATTCCAAATCTGAAATCCGTTTTCCCATCCGAGCCTTCGTTTTGAAGCTAGAGCCCAAAACGTCCCAAATTCTAACTCTGTCGTTTTTCACCAATATCCCAAAATCTTAAATGGCGTCTCACATCTAAACGAAGACAGATAGGAACAAGCCGATTCTTTCACTGAATTTGTCTCACTCTTAGCTTTCAAACGAGCTATGGCACGACAAAATCCGTCCACTGGAAGCCAAAATCGAAGCGAGCTGTCCAGAGGGGGGGGGACGTCAGCGAAAAATTTTTCTCTCCGATTGCTTTCAAATTCACCATACAGATGCAGAATTTCACGCTGAATCCGAATCTGGCCTCCGTTTTCTCATCCGATGGTTCGTTTGGGCGCTACACATCAAAACATCCCAAATTCTAACTCTGTCGTTTTTCGTCAATGTCCCAAAATCTTAAATGGCGTCTCACATCTAAACGAAGACAGATAGGAACAAGCCGATTCTTTCATTGAATTTGTCTCACTCTTAGCTTTCAAACGAGCTATCGCACGACAAAATCCATCCACTGGAAGCCAAAATCGAAGCAAGCTGTCCAGAGGGGGGGGGGACGTCAGTGAAAATTTTTTCTCTCCGATTTCGCTGGAAACATCCTTCCTAACCCAAAATTTCACGTAGATTCCGAATCTGGCCTCCGTTTTCTCATCCGATGCTTCGTTTGGGCGCTACACACCAAAACGTCCCAAATTCTAACTCTGTCGTTTTTTCGAAAAATGTTGAAAATTTTTCTCGCCGATTGACTTGAAACTCTCCGACTGACATGAAACTCACCATACAGATAAAGAATTTCACGCTGATTCCAAATCTGAAATCCGTTTTCCCATCCGAGCCTTCGTTTTGAAGCTAGAGCCCAAAACGTCCCAAATTCTAACTCTGTCGTTTTTCACCAATGTCCCAAAATCTTAAATGGCGTCTCACATCTAAACGAAGACAGATAGGAACAAGCCGATTCTTTCACTGAATTTGTCTCACTCTTAGCTTTCAAACGAGCTATGGCACGACAAAATCCGTTCACTGGAAGCCAAAATCGAAGCAAGCTGTCCAGAGGGGGGGGGACGTCAGCGAAAAAATTTTTCTCTCCGATTGCTTTCAAATTCACCATACAGATGCAGAATTTCACGCTGAATCCGAATCTGGCCTCCGTTTTCTCATCCGATGGTTCGTTTGGCCGCTACACATCAAAACATCCCAAATTCTAACTCTGTCGTTTTTCGTCAATGTCCCAAAATCTTAAATGGTGTCTCACATCTAAACGAAGACAGATAGGAACAAGCCGATTCTTTCATTGAATTTGTCTCACTCTTAGCTTTCAAACGAGCTATCGCACGACAAAATCCATCCACTGGAAGCCAAAATCGAAGCAAGCTGTCCAGAGGGGGGGGGACGTCAGTGAAAATTTTTTCTCTCCGATTTCGCTGGAAACATCCTTCCTAACCCAAAATTTCACGTAGATTCCGAATCTGGCCTCCGTTTTCTCATCCGATGCTTCGTTTGGGCGCTACACACCAAAACGTCCCAAATTCTAACTCTGTCGTTTTTTCGAAAAATGTTGAAAATTTTTCTCGCCGATTGACTTGAAACTCTCCGACTGACATGAAACTCACCATACAGATAAAGAATTTCACGCTGATTCCAAATCTGAAATCCGTTTTCCCATCCGAGCCTTCGTTTTGAAGCTAGAGCCCAAAACGTCCCAAATTCTAACTCTGTCGTTTTTCACCAATGTCCCAAAATCTTAAATGGCGTCTCACATCTAAACGAAGACAGATAGGAACAAGCCGATTCTTTCACTGAATTTGTCTCACTCTTAGCTTTCAAACGAGCTATGGCACGACAAAATCCGTTCACTGGAAGCCAAAATCGAAGCAAGCTGTCCAGAGGGGGGGGGGACGTCAGCGAAAAAATTTTTCTCTCCGATTGCTTTCAAATTCACCATACAGATGCAGAATTTCACGCTGAATCCGAATCTGGCCTCCGTTTTCTCATCCGATGGTTCGTTTGGCCGCTACACATCAAAACATCCCAAATTCTAACTCTGTCGTTTTTCGTCAATGTCCCAAAATCTTAAATGGTGTCTCACATCTAAACGAAGACAGATAGGAACAAGCCGATTCTTTCATTGAATTTGTCTCACTCTTAGCTTTCAAACGAGCTATCGCACGACAAAATCCATCCACTGGAAGCCAAAATCGAAGCAAGCTGTCCAGAGGGGGGGGGACGTCAGTGAAAATTTTTTCTCTCCGATTTCGCTGGAAACATCCTTCCTAACCCAAAATTTCACGTAGATTCCGAATCTGGCCTCCGTTTTCTCATCCGATGCTTCGTTTGGGCGCTACACACCAAAACGTCCCAAATTCTAACTCTGTCGTTTTTTCGAAAAATGTTGAAAATTTTTTCTCTCCGATTGACTTGAAACTCACCATACAGATAAAGAATTTGACGCTGATTCCAAATCTGAAATCCGTTTTCTCATCCGATGGTTCGTTTGGGCGCTACACATCAAAACATCCCAAATTCTAACTCTGTCGTTTTTCGACAATGTCCCAAAATCTTAAATGGCGTCTCACATCTAAACGAAGACAGATAGGAACAAGCCGATTCTTTCAGTGAATTTGTCTCACTCTTAGCTGTCAAACGAGCTATCGCACGACAAAATCCGTCCACTGGAAGCCAAAATCGAAGCGAGCTGTCCAGAGGGGGGGGGACGTCAGCGAAAAATTTTTTCTCTTCGATTGCTTTCAAATTCACCATACAGATGCAGAATTTCACGCTGAATCCGAATCTGGCCTCCGTTTTCTCATCCGAGGCTTCGTTTGGGCCCTGCACACCAAAACGTCCCACATTTTAACTCTGCCAAAATTTTGAAGAAACAGTTTTTCTCGCCGATTGAGCTGGAAATCACATCACAGATGCAGAATTTGACGCTGAATCCGAATCTGGCCACCGTTTCACCATCCAAGACAACCTAGGCGGTCGCCCATGTCAACCTAGACGGTCGCCCACGTCAACCTAGACGGTCGCCCACGTCAACCTAGACGGTCGCCCAAGTCAACCAGGCGGTCGGACCAACTCACTCGAGTCTCACACTCTGTCGTTGCAGAGGGGGGGGGAGTCAGCGAACATGTTGTGAACCAACCTGGCCGGTACACCACGACAGACCACAACCTCTGTCGTTCCAGAGGGGGGGAGGGGGGGGCGCGCTGTGTTTATTCTGGACCTTTTGTTACTACTAAAGGCGCCTTTATTGAGAGCGTGTCAGTCTTTTTTTATTGTTTACATATAAGTCAGCATGATATCAGCATAAGGTGTTGATGATTCTTGATTCTCTGGTCAAAAGATGCAGCACCATTGGATGTCCGTTTCAGCATCACCGGTTTGAGTGAAGCATTCCGTGCTGTTGTAAAAATCTACGTGGGTAATTGCGATGTCATGGTCGCAAACTTCGTCAGCAAGTCAACATTGTAATTTGCCTTCGGGTTTTTCGCATTGAAATATACCCTTTGAATTTTGAAGTCAAAGGAAATTCATTGTGAATGAGATACCTTTAAAATAATAGGGCGCTACTAGAAGTGGCTGGGTCGCTTATTGCTATAGCCATGTGAGGAATTGTAGTCAGGTCATTCGTGTGAGTGTGAAGAGTTATCCCTCCAATCAAAATTGATCAAATTGAATAATCGTTGTTTTGAAAAATGTAGGTGGGGGGACTGCACAAGAGCCTACAATACAATCTAAGGAAATTGGCATTGTCACAGATGCCAGTAGCTTCTGCCAGTAGCCATACCGATAGATGATAGCCTACATAGTAACCGTATTGGATTTAAGACATTGCGCAAGAAATGTAGCTATATTATCTTTGCTGACTGAACTGGAAATGTGTGCATAAATGACTGGCGACTTGTCTCTAGGAATCTACAATCATCTAGTTAGCATGCATATAACAAGTCTTCAAATTAATGGATTTTGGAGAATACGTTGTCAATATGGAAATTAGTCTTACGAAGCATATGCAAAAAAAGAATATTACACATGTGTGCAAATATATAATAAATATAATACAAAAGAAGGCGGCAACTGCAAAGAAAGATATCATGGAGGACAGATCATTGGTATACTTAAAAGACATATCTTTAGATTTCAAATGATTTAATTTTTTTATGATGCCAATTAATAACTTTCAAATTTCTAGATTTATATCAAAGCTCAAACTAACGGAGCCGGAGCCGGAGCCTTTGTGATAAATCGGCTCCGGCTCCGACCAAAACCATCGGCTCCTTAAGGCTCCGGCTCCACAGCCCTGGTTTGAGGGGTGGCACAAGCTGGCACGCTCCCAACAGTAGGCCTATATTTGGTTGGTTGATAAGGAAAAAGAGTTTCGCGAATTCGATTTATGCTCAAAATAAAAAATCACAAATTAAAAAGGCGAATTTTCGTGCCTAATCAGGTACACGTCGTCAGGCCAAAGTTAAGCAGCGCTACAAAAATTTCATGCCGTGGGTAACCAGATGTCACATCTGTTCAGCACATCAACACTGCCTCTTTGCTTCGTGTAATATGCTTCACTAAATGTCCTCCGGCACCAGTTCGTCTGCCGTGTTAGTACTCTGACCCTTGGCCAATCTATGACGTGGTCTTCTTCAATGGAATGTTCCGCCAATGCCAATTTCTTTGGTTGTAGAAGTCTGTATGCGGCTTGATGTTGTTGAAGTCTGGTATTAAGACTGTTTTTGGTCTGCCCAACGTATACCTTGTCTTTGCATTCAATCTCGTAGACCAGTCCACGGTGGTGCACAGGATCCACACGATCTTTAGATAGACAGAAGATCGAACTCAACTTGCTAAATGGCTTGTAAAAAGTGGCAATATCGTGACCACGTAAAGTGCGAGCAATACGCTCAGAATAACCTCTGATATAAGGAAGCATAACACTCTTACTACAAGTATTCTTATCTTTCTCAGTGTTTTTATTATCATTATTTTGATTCAAGAATATATTTAGGATAATTATTTTCACCGAGGACTCGGTTTTTTACTGATATCATCCGTTGCATCGACATCACTCGAAAAAAAATTATAAGCACGATCATATAAGCTCCTAACAACAGAAGCTTTATGGGAGAAAGCGTGATTTGAGTTGAAATTTAAATACGTGCTAGTATGGGTAGGTTTCTAATCAACATTTGATTTAAAAGTAACGCTATTAAGTTTAATAACCTTAATGATAAATTGACCAAGTGCTTAATTTTAAGCATTAATGCTTAATTTTAAGCACTTTTCACACTTTTAGAAAATGGATATTACAGTCGAAACCGGTTTTTTCTAACCATTTTTTGCACCAAAAAAAGTAAGAAAAAACCGATAGTTAGAAAAAACCAATAGTTATAGAAAAAGACCTTTTTTTCGAACTCAAACAAAAAACGTCTATAGGGAGTTATTTTTGAACAAAAAAGTCCGTGATTCGCGATTGGGACTTTGGCAGGCTCATCAGGGCCTGCTTCACGTCTGTGACACAAACTGGCTCATCGCCAGAGCTTAAGATAAAGCGTTTGCTCACCAAATCCATGAGTTTCAGGCACTCAGAGACTGAAGGGGGCACAGCAGGACTGTTCTCAATCGATTCATTTTCGTCGATATTGTCTTCATGCTCCTCCTCCTCCTCCACCGCTCCGCCATCGATGAAAGAGTTGATGTCGAGATTAATGTTCTCTGAGACCGCCTCTTCGTCTTCGATGACAGCAAGCTGCTCGAATTCGGGATTTTCCGACATCACGACGTCCAGCTCTTCTCGAATCTGTTCTTTCCGAAGTCCAGATTTGCGCCATGCATTCTTGATGGTGTCTTCCGTAACATTGTTGGCCCATGCAGCGCGTACCATTTGCAAGCCCTCGTATAGACTCACGTCTTTCGCTGCCTTATGAATCAGCAAACGGGCCAACTTTCCTCTGTAGTGTGCCTTCAGCGATCTGATGACTCCTTGATCACAAGGTTGCAATTTGGACGATGTGTTAGGAGGCAACATCTTAACTTCCAAATTCGTCTTGACTCCATCGTATATCTCTTCGAAACCTCTGTGTGAGGGGCAGTTGTCGAGCAGTACAAGACCTTTTTGATTCCGATTCTTCAACTTTAGTTCAAGGTCTTTCAAACAGTCAGTAAAAAGAGCAGTAGTCATCCATCCTTTCCTCGATGAGCAATACTTCAGGGGTGGCGCAGCTTTTCTCGCTCCAACCGTAGGCCAACGAGGGTTTTTCGATGATCCAACGCAAAGAAGAGGCAGTTTCTCGCCTGCCATTGAGCAGCCCACGAGTAATGTAACTCGCGTTTTCATGGGTTTTCTTCCCCGTGGCTCTTGTTCTTGAGGTCCAACAAAAGTCTTGCTGGTCTGCATTCGCCAAAACAGTGCTGTCTCGTCCATGTTGAAAATAGTGTCAGCCGGGTACTTCGTGATGGTTGGTTGAATAGCGTCGAGCCAGTCTTCAAAATTCGGGCATTCAGCACTTTCGCCATGTAGCGCCAAATAACGAATGCCATGGCGTTCTCTCCATCTTTGTACCCAAGAATCATTCACCGCATCAGGATCACGTCCGAGTCTTCTAGCAGCCTGTTTGGCTGCCTCCAAAATAATAGCTGAGTTGAGTTCCTTTGAGGCTGCTCTCATGTTCATGAACCACTGAAGCAGAGGTTCATCAATGTCTTGGTTTTTTTCGGCACCTTTGATCGACTTTCTCTTGCTGTTTGGGTTAGCGTTGAACTGCTTTGCTATCTTATCCTTCTGATTGATGATGTAGCCAACGGAAGGCTTTGAAATTTTGAAAATCCGCGCCAATTTCGCCTTGGGTGTCTTGGCCTCATAAAGCCCTATGAGACGATGTTTCTCAGCTAGGGTTAAACGCACTTGTTTCGATGCCATAACGAAATTCAATAGAGACGCTCGCGTGCTGCACCTCTTCTACATCAAATCAGTAACGAAGTCTATGATAGGCTTCCCATCATCTTTGATGTCAATTACGGATTGTCGTCATCACAGTGACGTTTGTAATTGCTTAAAATAGCGTCAACTTAGAAAACGTTATTTTGCAAGTTAAAATCTATTGTAATAAATTCCCATTGCCAGGCATCGTCGCTTAGCTTTAAACCGAATGAATGAGTCAGCATTCGACGATTATCTCATGTTTCTAACATATAGTCCGGGAGCCAGCGTGAAGTTGTGCAGGGAACGAGGTAGTGCATAAAACTTTCACATAGCATAGTACACCTCTAACCTACTGCAAAACTTCGCGTCTGCCGGATCAGATCATTTGCTTTTCAGAAATAGAGAGGATAACAAAATCCTATGTATTTCCAATGGTAAAATTGTGACACTTGAGGTGTTGACTCCATTTTTTCGAATTTTTGCTCATAAAAGTTACACAAATTGGTATTTTGTTGAACTGGTTATTATAGAAATCATCTACAGATCATGATCTTTCAAATGAGTTATCATTCATTGACAGAAGATGAAGTCAAGTGTACAAACAGACACTTTTCGTTGGTGTAACTGCAAATTTTAACATAGAAATTTCAGGAAAATTGTTGATATACTTTAACGAAAAGTGTCTGTTTGTACACTTTACTTCATCCTCTGTCACTAAATAATAACTCATTTGAAAGATCATGATCTGTAGATGATTTCTACAATAACCAGTTCAACAAAATACCAATTTGTGTAACTTTTATGAGCAAAAATTCGAAAAAATGGAGTCAACACCTCAAGTGTCACAATTTTACCATTGGAAATACATAGGATTTTGTTATCCTCTCTATTTCTGAAAAGCAAATGATCTGATCCGGCAGACGCGAAGTTTTGCAGTAGGTTAGAGGTGTACTATGCAATGTGAAAGTTTTATGCACTACCTCGTTCCCTGCACAACTTCACGCTGGCTCCCGGACTAATATGAATGGGTGAGGCCATTTCACCTCTGCGGAATCTGACCTTGGTGGTGACAATGAGAAGGCGAGAGACAATTATTCTAACATGAATTTATGACCAGAAAATAGTAGACCAAAAAGTTAGAAAAACTCACTTCAAATTGAACGCATTTTTTCATTTAAAGCAGATAACAGAGTAAGGAAGAACCGATAAGTTAGAAAAAACCGAAGTAAGAAAAAACCAATTGACTTAAGCTGTAAAAGATGAATTTTTAATTTTTTGCATGAATGAAAAGTAAGAAAAATAAGAAAGTAAGAAAAACCCAGTGTAAGAAAAAACCGGTTTCGACTGTATTTAGTATTCATCACACAGAAAACCAGCCGACAACTCCACAACTGTAATCATTACGTTCAAGTATAATACGTCCTAATTTGGAATCCTCTTATCGGTCTTGCTTTTGTTTGATATCACTTGGAACAAAAATATATTTTCTAAAATATCAGAAAATTGTCATTTTGTAAAAGCTATACGGTTTTTTCCCGATTAACCAAAATCTATTGCACTCCTATAGGAAACGTCCTACGGAATTATTGTAATTTTCCTATAGCGGGTAGTGCTATTGCTATGGAACTCCATTCTATGGCACTGTGGGGAAGTTTTGTCCCATTGAATTTTGGGGAACTTTGATCCTATTGCCTCTGGGACTAACTTGTCCCATAGACTTGTGGGAAATCCTGTCCTATCGAATTTCGGGAAATTCAGCGTGCATGGCAGCTCCTATTGCTACAGCGTGTCTAACCCTCTCCGCGACATACTGACGCTTTATGTGATCATGATTGTAAAGAATAATCAGTTTAGTTTAGCAATTGTGATAATATCAATATAAAGACAACAACATGCATGAGGTATTTGCACTTTTTACTTTCGATCCCCTTGACATGTCGGTGAAAGTCTGGCCCAGATTTCAAAAAATAGTTTGAGAATCAATCACACTATGGAGCATTATTTTTTTACTAATTTCATGATCATTCACAAAACGCCATTAATTCAAAAAACAGCCAATGATTTTTGATATTTTCTCTTTTTAGTCTTTTGAACACTTGCTTCGATGAAAAGTTTCTCAGAAATCATTCTCCATATTTCTTTCTCTTCCATTGGGAAATGTAGTTGAAGTTGATCTGCAACAAACGGGAAATAAATGATAAATATGCGATAAATGATAAGTTGATGATAGAACATAGACGTTCTGCATATAGGCAGATAAACTTCATTTAAGTGAAAAATGATGCAAAATATTGCAATTGAAGAATATTTGATAATTGCTATGTTTCTTGTATTGGAGATTTATATTATTTATATAGGATTATAGCATATTAAAGCAATTGCGCCCCGCTGTGATCTTGCAGATGAAAAATACGCCAGAAGTTTCATTTTACTTGCTTATTGTCACAACCGCGTTTCGTCTGCTCTCAGTAGGTGTGACACGCAGAATGAATCAAACTGATTGAAACATGATTCCTGCTAGAATATCGATCAAACAATGGTCCTTTCTTTTTATTCAAGTTGTCGATGCACTACTTCTCATATTAGTAATTTTTCTGTATATGTACTTTTTAGCTACTACTTATTCATTTCGTGATTGCTTGTCCAATGACTGTCCATTGCTTGATCGATATTCTAGCAGGAATCATGTTTCAATCAGTTTGATTCATTCTGCGTGTCACACTTACTGAAATCAGACGAAACGCGCTTTTGACAATAAGCAAGTAAAATGAAACATTATATTGGTTTCCATGCATGCATGTATGCGCGTATTCAAGGTGTAAGTATGTAAAGTTATTGTCTTTTCTAACTTTTTGCAAGCATCTTGCGATGCTGGTGGAATTTTAGAATTAAAAGCACTGCTATTATTGATAAGATTTATGCTCCTAAGCTTTCACCTACTAAAACCGCATCAGATGAAATGAAAGAGGTTAAGCTTATTAGAGTGATTATCATGTTTGCATTAAAATTCAAATATGAATTTTAATTTTAATACATAATAAAAATAATTTCAAAAATTATGGACAATGGATTCAAGCTTCATAGATAATTAATATACTATAATGGCGGTGATATTAGATTTCTGTCATTACATTTGGTCCATACATGCTTATTTAGAGAGGAACTCATCATCCTTATGAATAGATTCTCTTCTTTGTTTCTTTGAAAAGTCGGTCGAAAAATTCGGCATTGAAAACTGAAAACCTCAGTTTCATGGGAGTTGTAGCATGGGAATAACATAGAATGGGGAATCATGGCTAGTACATCAATAATACATTAGTGGATCACGCATACTTAATTACATACATGCATAAAGACAAATACAGGATGCATCACTTATTTACTATATTCGAAAGATGAATACTTTCTCGTAATTATTTCCTTCCTTCTGAGAGAATTTCAAATAAAATATTTATCTTTTTTATCATTTAAAAATTCTTAGATGCAAAGCGTCATTTTCTTATCACAAACGCTGCTTGATCTATTTCCTATCAGAACAACTAAATGTCGGAATTTACATTCCTTTAATTAAGGCGGCCGTCTAAAATTTCAACAACCAATAGTTAATTTATTTAACTGATTTACTTGTCAAGTAGGGATAAATGGTATCCACTTCCGTGATATAACAGGCCTGCAGAAGAGAGAAGAAAAGTTCCGCAATCATTTGCCGCAATCAGCAGTTTTTATATTTCTCTTTGCGCTTTGCAAGGATTATTAGCAAAAGCAAGAATGCAAATTATGCAGTGGATGAAAATTAATAGATAATCGCCTGAAATATGATGAACATTTGTAGAGTGACGTCCACATCTGTGCGCCCAGCGGGATTTTGAACAGGAAATGAATAATGGAACAATGACTAAAACCCGAAATCCATTTGGTCAGACTGCATGTTGAGATGATTAGCTTATATTTGATGAATCTGGCAGGCAAATGTGCAAAGTTTCGAGGAAATAATCCATAATGTAAACATGAGTTTCACTGTTCTATTTCAAGACGATCACTTGAGAAACCTGTCAGTTTGTACTAAGATTGCTTGCACATAGGGGTCAGACAACGTATTGGTTACATGCTGCCCATGTACCTAGCGCAATGAATGAATCACACAAGGTAGGCGTTACAGACAAGCGGGAAAGTTGTGCGGCGGCTACAAAGCTGAGTGACTAAAAAAGAAACGTATTGGAATGGAATCCTTGCTACCTAGACTATCTAAAGTTATTACCACATGTATTTGGGAAACATCGTCAATCTATAGAATAAAGGAAATTTTGCAGTGCATCTTAGTCCATTCAATTTTTGGTTTAGACTTTAATATTCTAACTTATAATTTGAAGTATGAGTTTAAGGCAACCGAATTGAATATTAATGACGACTTCCAGAGAATTATTTTCTATTACGATTATGCTTGCGTGTGTGTGTACTAATTTTTCGTGTTAGAGTGCCGTGGTACACTTATTAAGGTTACTTAATTTTCAAGAAGAACACCATTATAACACATTATTACGCAGAATATTGCGCACGGTGCATCACGAATGTAATAAACAAGTGTAGCACTACTGTAATACAACCCTGATAAAGCGCAATAACACTTAATCGCTAGCATTAAATAATCAGCTCGAGAAAATGAAAAATCAAACACAAATTTTCTTCAACCAATTAAGAAAAAATATTATTTTTTTTCTGTGTAACGTTTCGCTTTCTGCTTCTGCTGGTAAAATCATAAAAATAAAGGGAACTTTAAAATCACATTGAACGAATTGTACTAGAGTCTGATACATGGGAGCTGCTTTCTCTTGTTCCCACAGGCCGACGAATTTCTATGTTCTTTGCTGAGGTGCATAGTTCACCATTGAATCACTTTCATAGAAGGATTGGCACTGTATGCAATTAGCAGTTGATAGACATGTGATATAGGGACAGTCACGTGAACTCACACTCTAGATCTAATTGTGCGAGCCGATTCTCCAACATATGTCGATGTGCAACCTGTACATTCAATGAGACATATACAACACTTTAGCAATCACACTTCAGATTTGTAAGACTGTGTGCAGTATTTACAGATAGCTATCATATATGCACTAATGCCATTTTTTATATATCCTCGTCAATCCATTGAAAATTGAACTTAGGTGAACTTCAAGAAATGTGAAAAAATAATGCTTTGAAGGAAAATGACATGAATGTAACACAAATTCCAAACGGCAATGCAAGAGCGATTGTCCAAAGAAAGTTATCAGACATGTCATGAAGCAACAGAGTATATCGAGTGAGAAAGAGGTGAAAGAGAAAAGTTGTGGTCATCATTACCAAATAGCAATGAATTGAGAATTCAAGAGAAATAAAAAGAATATGGTACAAATGTAGCTTGCCACATCATTGAATGTCTGTTTCCCTAATAAACCTCTATCTCATATTTGACTACCCATGTCACAACAGGAATGTATACATGATACCTAACTGTGTATGCTGTACACAGTCTTACAAATCTGAAGTGTGATTGCTAAAGTTTTGTATATGTCTCATTGAATGTACAGGTTGCACATCGACATATGTTGGAGAATCGGCTCGCACAATTAGATCTAGTGTGAGTTCACGTGACTGTCTCTATATCACATGTCTATCAACTGCTAATTGCATACAGTGCCAATCCTTCTATGAAAGTGATTCAATGGTGAACTATGCACCTCAGCAAAGAACATAGAAATTCGTCGGCCTGTGGGAACAAGAGAAAGCAGCTCCCATGTATCAGACTCTAGTACAATTCGTTCAATGTGATTTTAAAGTTCCCTTTATTTTTATGATTTTACCAGCAGAAGCAGAAAGCGAAACGTTACACAGAATAATAATTTAATATTTTCTCTTAATTGGTTGAAGAAAATCTGTGTTCGATTTCTCATTTTCTCGAGTTGATCTTTCCAACCACTTGTGAAACAGTGGAGTCAACCTGATGGCACACCTATTAAAGGTTTTGAAAGTGAAATTAAAGAACGGTTTTCTAAGTGATAACTAAAAGACCAAAAATAATTGGGCTATAATTCAATCAGATAGTAGTGTATAAATTGTTGGAACACCGAGGACTTGATAACTTACTTCATGGCTTAAAACACCGATTCGAGGATTTCACCAAACGTGGATTTTTCAGATGACGCAGCAGACTCTTTGAAAGAACCCGATTAGCCCGAACTGAAATTTAAAACATAGTGATGATTGTTAGGTAAGGTGGCCTAGCGGCTATCGCGTGCGTGTATAGAGGTGGATGACGCTGGTTCGAACCCCTACTCTGGCGCAAATTTTTCTTTTTGTGGAACGACGCTTGTGCAAGTTATACTTTTATCGCATTATCTTCCTTCAAGTTATTAGTAAGGTAATAAAGTTTGACATTAGACACAGACAGAATTCCTGAAATATTTTCCCGTATACTAGTAGTATGGCCAACTTATAGGCCAAAGCCTACGTCAATGTTTTCATAAATATATTCATTGCAGGAATCTGATGCTCCGCAGGAGTGAAATTACTTGTGTAGTATTATGCATATAGTCTACAGATAATGAATGGAGTTATAAAATCGCTTTCGCATACGAAAAATGTAAATGTAGTATGTAGCACTTACCATAGGGCTTAAAACTTTGTCGTCTCCGTTACTCTTGTATGTAGTACGTTAACAGCTGACTAGACTTTTTTAAAATATGGAAGCATTGAAACAAAACCAAATACATCATTTAATCGGCAAAATTGGATATAGACCGAAATATTCGATCAAATGTCGGTCTAATTTAGATTATATACAGTTGTGGCATAAAATTACTGATGGTCGACAACTGGAATCCCACAGTTCCCGTACGGGAACATGCCATATTGTGTTGCCTGCCTCATCACTTGGGATAATTCACCTACAATTTCTTTCCAGTTAGGATACTTTTAGAGGTACAGTCTGTAAATTAGCAAATAGTTTGTCAACTTGCTATGCAATTAAGTTGGTATAAATCAACATCTAAATCAACCAATTTGATATTTTAAAAAATTGAAAAATTGAGAAATTTTTTATATCTACAAAAAGCCTGCAATAGTTATATATCATATTTATTAAGTAAAAAAAAATTCTAATAATTTTAAACTTATTAGGAGAAAACTAAAATGAAAACAGCAACTCAAGGGTAAGCATTTTGATTTTATAAATATGTTCCCATATGGGAACTGTGGGATGTAAAAGGTTAATCAATCTACACCCCAATGTATCCGAAAAGAAAAACACCGTTTCTTCTAAAGATATCTCTGTTTACATATCTGAGAAATCTCAATCAATGTACCGACAGGTTTACGAGTAGGCTTATTATCAGCCAAATAAATCACGTAATTTCTATAATAGAAGAGTCAGAGAAAGTCTATTTAAACTCGTTTTTGACGTCGTTTTGGGGGAAGTCCTTCTTGAATGTGCTTCGACCAACAGGGGCGAGTTGAGCATGGTTTGCAGATAGGTTTTTATCAGAAGACACATTGAAATGATGCTGTGTTTCGCTCACTTTCAGCATATCCATGTCGGCAAATGTAGCATGGTTTTGGATGAGGCAAATGAGCTGGCCTATGAGAGCTCTTCATCAGATCTTGAGGAACGTTCAGAGAATCTCTTGAATCAGTTGAATCTCTTTGTCTCATTTCCAACTTTGATCATAGTGAAATGGAGAATACTGTTTGCTAAATTCCTTTTGAAGTCGGCATGAGTCAGTTCAGATTGTCCAGGCTTAAAATATATAAGCGTATGCGCCAAGAAGGAATTAGTAAAAATGAATCCCAGAACACCATGTGCCCGGCGTATATACGGTGAGTGTGTTTTGACAACATCTTCGAATCCTAAAGCACCGGTTCTGAAGTGATTGAATACATCGATCGAAGAACAATACTTCAAATATTCCTCGGCTACCTGCGGTCTGGGTATCTCACCGTGATGCTTTGTTTTCCTGGGATTTCCAGCGATCGCAGTAGAAAGTTGA
This sequence comes from Prostheceraeus crozeri, assembly GCA_907163375.1. Classification (NCBI taxonomy): domain Eukaryota; kingdom Metazoa; phylum Platyhelminthes; order Polycladida; family Euryleptidae; genus Prostheceraeus; species Prostheceraeus crozeri. The sequence goes on along the minus strand of CAJQUW010013625.1, from coordinate 55,023 downwards.
AATGAACTGCTTCTTCTTTAAATCCATGAAGCTAACAGCCTGGAGGTCTGTGTCATCAAGTTTCGCGGCATAAGCTATCCATTCCCCTCGCTCGAGTTCTCTCTCATTCAGTAGTTCTTTCGGATAGTTCTTGTGTGCTGTTCTTACTAGCATGATTGAATATAGACCTACTTTCATCAATGCAGTTGAACTCTTGACGGAACCGAACCAAGAGTCTGCAATCACAGTTCTCCCTGATCCATGATAGTCCTTTGTCAGTCTCAACACTGCGGCTGTGGTGGCTCCGTATTCTGAAACGTGGTCTTTTTCTCGCATTCTCTCTTTTCCTTCGTATACTTAAGAACGATGTTTGACCACGCGTCCGACATATCCTTGATTTCATTGCCGATCGGTCGCGGTTTGCGAATAATTTTGACTTTTCCAGTCAGTCCTTTATGGTAAGATTTAACCATGCTTTCGTCCAGACGAAGCCGGTCCCCAGGACTAAGAGCGCATTGGAAGTTTTCGTTGACGCTGTTGATGAAGTCAATGATTTCTTCATCGGGATCTTCTGCCTTCGAAAACTTCAGATACTGCAGCTTGATGATTACTCAATCAACGTTTACTCATATGAAAGTCATGATGATATCCTAGTATAATCATATTTTAACATGAATGAATATAGTTGATCATTATGGTTGCTTATCGCCCCATATTAATGCAGTTCTAACTCATATTCAGGTATTTATACACATACAATTTCAAAAGGAACTTGAAATAGGAAAGTGCTTTAATATTAAGCACTTTTCTCTTTAATCTATGATAGCAATTTTAGGAAAAACTATTAAGTGTGCATACTTGACTGCTATACATATCATTCGTAAGATATAGGCCTAGGAATTAGCACAATATCAATGGCTTGGCGGGTTTGCTTCAGTGTCAATTTCTTGCTTTCGTCGTTTTCAGACGTGCGAAAAATACCTACATTTTCTGTTAATTATCAAATAAAAATATTGATAGGTTTCTCAAGCCGTTGCCTGTTATCTTTTATAACAATTCATATCGTTCCTCTTTTGCAGAAAGTGGTCCAGAGTTATTAGCGGTTGTAGTTTTGAAGAAATATGCTTTCAAAGTGGAGTACTTTAATTTAGAAAAGTGCTTAAAATTAAGCACTTTTGTACCTATCTTTAAAGGCAGATTTTCATCTTCCAACTGCTTGTAAGCGCTAGCCGCTTTGGGATATCACCAAACATTACGCAACTAAAAAATCCTAAAAGTTAATCCACCTTGACGGCTTTAGTTGCAAAACTAGATAAAAAATACGAAATTTTGGCTCCTTAAAAAATTGACTTCTAAAATGAACGTGTTGAAAATTCATGATATCAGTTTCATAAAAACGGTTGCATTACACAAATCGGCTATTTTGATCATTGTCAACAAAATATCATTATTAACAGGGTGTCTCTAACCAAATAGAGTGGTACAGCTTCTATTCAAAATGGTTAGAAAAGTGCTTAAAATTAAGCATTTTCGTGGTCAAATTATCATTAATATCTAGGAATCGTAAAGTCTTATTAATTTCATTTTCAATGCTTAACCGTTGTCCTATGCCAATTTTGAACATCGCTAGTCTATGTTTGGGGTGCCTCAGGCACCCCACTACAGCAAATTTAATATTATGTCGATTTAGATGAACTTGACCACTTTTCTTTTGTGCCTACAATCACAACGTGATAGTTTTATAAAAATTTGCAACATTCTACGAAATTTTACTGAATTAAATGAGATTAGGCGCATTATTGTACCTAATTTTTGAGATAATTCCATGAGACATATTAAGAAAAATGCATGTGCAAAAGACTGTATTTCAGATATTTCAGAATCTCAACTCGTATCACAAGAATAGAACAATTAGGCTAATAATTGATTACATGATACACAAATATCCCTCGAATATTTTATTTCAAATTGGATATGGGCTACAGCATATTGTGTGTATATAGGCCTATTGACAAGACAATTACAAATAAATCAATCAGAAATGATCTCACCGTATATGAACGTAAAGCAAGCTGCTCAAGGAAGAGTATACTCGTATATCTCTCAAGAAAACTACATGCAATCACTACACTTTACCACATCAGATGAATGTGTTTTGCAGATAGGAACAGCGCAAATATCACATGTTCGTGTTGTTTTGTGATCGACACTCCTTGGGCAAATATTGCATCGTCTCTTCCGTGGTCGCGTGCTCGGCTGTTGTTGAGACGAGGAGTTCATACCTGCAACAACTGTGCTATATCCTAGCAGTTTCATAGCCATTCGAGTTTGTGGATTCAATTTGCGTGTAGACCTCCGGCGAATATTTGCGTCCACAAGTTCATATCCACATTGGAGAAGGAATTCTGTTCGAAATGACGCTACATTTTCTGGCGGTTGGAGTGTACGAAAATAATGGATGCGTTTAGAAGGGCCACATCAATGATATTGCAGAAAAACGAATACGTCCACCTGCATTTTCTCTTACATGTGGATATTCTCGCCATGTGGTCTGCAGTATCCACACCGGATTTTGTGGCATTGTATGAAGATATTATCTCAGGGAGCCCATCTTCATTGTAGTATGCGTAGGTGTGCATTGTAGAAATAAGGATCACGGGAGATCTGCCTTTATCCCAGCAAGATACCATTAGAAGATCTCCAGATTTGAAGTAAGAGGCCGATTTCTTTTGACGATTGCTCAGGTTTTTGGCTTTTGGCGGAATGCCGCGTCGATTCGAACGCATTGTTCCAACTAATGTTGTATCTCTCATTCAACTTTTCAGCGATCTAGTACGACTAGTAAACCAGTTGTCGCACGTCACATTGTAGCCTTTGTTGAGGAATGGTTTGACGAGGGCCATTGTAAACGCTTCAGTAACTGGCATGCCTTCTTTCTCTTCAACAGAAAGACTCTTTTCTCCAAGATATGGGATACCTTTCAAAAAATAACCTGTATCAGCTTCACAGGACCACAGGATCTTTATCCCGTACTTCCCTGGTTTGGAAGCGATGTGCTGCCTGAATGCAACACGTCCGTGGATTTCAAGTAGTTGTTCATCCACTGTTATGAAAGGTTTTGGAGTATAGAATTGAAGCAGCCTTTCCGAAAGAAGTTTCCACACATGCCTCGTCGGAGAGAGAGGATCAGCAGCATCTCGTTTTGTGCGATCATCGAAACGAAAGAAACGCTTTATTGAAAGGAAGCGGCACGACACACTGGCGGTCCGTCACGTTGTGCCCAGAGAGACTCGACATTTCTGAAGTTCGCTTTTAAAGCTCCACATAAAATGTGCAAACCAATAAAGCACTCCATTTCTTCGCGTGTTATCTGTCTCCAGGTCCTACGAAGTCTGCTACTCTGATTGTAAGCTGAAATAACTATTCTAGCTTCAAGATTGCTAAATCGAACAGATTCGTTGATTTTATCGTCGAAATAGAGCAAAAATGCCTCTCTTGGAGTGGTTGGATTTATACCAGGGTTGGCATAGCAAACGTTTCTTCTTGGTGCACGTCCTTCTCTTACTCCTGTCTCAATTTCTGTCCATCTCCTCTGTGATCGAGAGGTCAAACTTTCGTCGAGATCCTGCAAAGGAAATAATCAAGTTGTAGCTGGCACAAGTACGATGATGATTATACATAACAATTGATATATGCAAAGGATGCGTACAGAATGCAAGGATATACGATATAGTGTTATACAGTGGTATATACTTCTGTTATACATTGTCCTTTGCTTTTTATGAGTCAAAGAGTACATACCGGATGGGTACATTGACCCTTTTTAGACAACTCATTCATGCGTATCGCTTTGATAATGCTTATCGTCATTACAGATATTTCATTACGAAGTACTTTATTATACATGTATATAAAATGTGCTATATCTAGGCTCTACAAGCAACACACTGAAACTTGCTTTTATACAATTGAGCTTCTGACCACTATTTGGTATTTTTGTGCGTTCAATAAATCAACAAAGATTGCAATGAAGTGGAACTGTACCGTGTGTATGCATACCGTTACTCGGCCTACAATTACAGTTGCATCTTATAGATTATTATCGTTGGATAGAAAGTCATGCGCTCTGGTGTGCCATGTGACCTTAGAAAAAATATTCTAGGATGTAGTAGTCTTTCTATGTACAGTTTCATTATATACATAACTACCGTGAACTAGATTGTGTAGACTATCCATACACGTATGAGAAAAACATAACTATCAGATCTATCGAAATTATTCTTACAATTGTATATGCCTAGTATATTCCTTTACATACACTAAACTAAATATAGAATGTTGCACTTTCATATGGCAGACAATACAAAGTGCGACGTTCATTACCGTATTCGGTATTCGTTTTAGTCTATATCATAATATAGGCCTATGGTAAAATCAGAATCTAAAAACATTCGTACATACCGGTTCTGATTCAGACTCTCCCTCTGAATCCTCGGATGCGATGTAAATAATCTAAGATAGGCAGGCCTATCATCTTCCTCTTGTTCGACAATGTCCAACTGATCACCTTCATCTGTAACTTCGGAAACAACGTCATCAACACAATCTTCGTTTGCTATAATCTCTTGTACATCAATCTCATGGTCTTCGCTATAAGAAAACAATCTTCTAGTTGCTTCGATCGCAGCAGCGCGTCTAGGTCTAGATGCCATATCAATTGTGATGAACTGCTGTGCATACAACACACATAATGAATACACATGCAGATGTGGTTTGTCGATTTTTTCATCTCGAACCAATGAGTGAAACATTTTGCAGCAGCATCAGGCGTGATCTAATAATACAAACAACGTCAATGCTGTCTCAATAACGTCTATTGTTGTCATTGAGAACGGGTGTCCTGAAATCGTGAAGAGGAGACGCTCAATTGGTCTGTGGTTGACGTCAGTAGAACTGAAGATCGTACGTTGCCGTGATGATTGCTGGGGTGCCTAAAGCACCCCAAACATAGACTACCATGTTTTTATATCAATCTCCTACATTATGAATTTATTTTTTCTAGTACTTTACCCACATAATTTAAGTCAAATTTGTAGTAAAGTCATGAAATATCTAAGGCTGAAATGCAGTACAATAAAAGTGAGAGCATTTGAAAAAGTGCTTGGGGTGCCAAAAGCACCCCAAACATAGGACAACGGTTAACTGAATAGTAGGCTCAATACTGTTTAACCCACAGAATTAAATATTTTGTTTATCTGCTTCGGTTTGCTAGAAGTGTGATTAATACGAAACCTATTACCCATCGAAGAACCTATTAGGTGGGCAAAAAGGAATTCCTAATACCTTACCGAGATGGGAAAAAAGTCGTGCGTCGCTTGCGGATTAATGTGAGTTCCAGCGAAGTGCTTCGATTGCCAAAATTCCTTCAGATTCGAAGAATTCAGATCATTGCCCACAAGTTTTCTCCATAATGTTGACCCTTCCGATCATTATTAAAGAAAGTAGCAGGCGTGCGAAAATCAGTTCACTTGATGTTTTCACATCCTCTCCTCGGCATAGCTCACTGTATAGTACATACATTGAATCGAAGCCACGCATCGATGTGTGTTTTGGTGTGTGCGAAGTGATATCACAGCACGCACGCATCTCTCACTGGCTCTGTTGTCCTTTGCTGACAGCTTGCTGTTTGCCATTTCCAATTCGCAATGCGACCAAGGACGCTCTCTGATTGGTAGATGGCGTCACTAATGGCGATCGAGTAAACAAGCGATCCTAATCGCGCACATTCTCACAGGCGTACATCGGTGTGTGAGACAAAGGTCACTTATTATTGCTGTGTCTGACTTAAGTTGTCTCTCGCTCAGTTGAATCAGTTGCTTGATAAGTGACAATGCAGGTGATAACTATGACTGATTGTGATGTTTATCTGTACTAAATATAGGGTAGGGTGGGGATAGTATCCGCATTAAAGCGTTCAGAACAAATTTATGTAACAAGAACTACATATCTCCATTTGTGGACTTTACAATTTCCAAGTAAATTGTTTAAAGATATCTTGAGTGAAATTTCACACAAATTAGCCAAATAGTCTAGCTGTAATCTAGAAATTTATGTAAAAAAGGAATTGCGGATTCTTACCCCGTAATAAGGGTTAGAGTACGCAGTAGTATGGGTAAGAGTACGCATTTACTATTGTTCGAAAAGTCTTATATATTTTGCTTTGAATATAACATGAAGTTATTCTGACTTATAATCTTCTATAATAAACATGCAAATTAATTGCATAGTATGGGCTTTTATCAGAAATCAGCATGTGGAAGCTCGCGAAATCATTGAAATCATTGAGAGATTTTCAAAAAATTCATTTTCAGAAATCAGAAATCAATTAGTACCTACTGTATAATTGCATGCAATGTTGCAATGTAAGCTCAACATAACTCTTTCCATGCCCAGTGATAGATTAGACAAAAGAACTTTGCTAAATGAACATCCATATTTATTATACAAATGGGCAACTGTAAGATAGCAAAACAAATCATGTTATGAAATAACATGCACAAAATTACAGAAAGACAGAAAATTTCCGAAATGCTTACACCTAGACCTGCCTGATACTAAAAGTGTAATTAAAAGTAATTAATGAAATAGTTCAAGCATAAAAGCTATCAATCTTTTGGCCTACAACAAAGAACAATCTAAATTAAGAGCATAAAAAACACGTATTTGCACCGAAGCAATCCTCACACACCCATTCATTACAGTTTGTACACTTAAACCATTCGCACATTGATAGTCTGTATGGTTCATTGCAGACCTTACAGAAACTTTCTGATCCAACTAACTGTTTATTTGTTTCTTCACGCTTCTTTTTGGTCATTCTTGACGTTGTGGGAATGTTTTCATCTTTTTTATCAGTCAAAACAGATGCTCTTAATCTTTTCTTTGTCTTTTTGGGGGGCTGGTCGCATCGAGGATATGGTTTAATATCTTCTGGTCTAGCAGAAACATTCTCGTTTTGCTCAGTCGAGGGTTGCTCCAATGCTACAGTTGTTGTCTGATTGGGCTGTTCAGTAGGTTGCTCCAATTCCACTGACGGCTGATCGACTCTTTCAGAGGGTTGTCCTACATGTAACTCCGCGGACTGCTGATCGGATTGCTCAGTCGATTGTGCGGTCACTGTTGAAGGTAAGTACTCGTCATCGCCGAATACCATAGAGTCCAAGGGGTATATCCCTGTTGATTTGAACCCCTTCTGTGCGATTTCTACCGTTGCTGCTCGTCCATATGCCTTTGAAATCAGACTGCTGACCTGGAATTGACTGATGCATCTACCGGGGTGGCTCGTCATCCAGTTATCGCAAGCACGATTATAGTATCTTTTAAATGGCCCGAAAAAACAGCGATCTAGTGGTTGCATACGGTGGCTTGAATGTGGAGGCAGGGTGAGAAGATGAATATGGTTGGCACGACAGAACTCTATGCCTTGCAAAGAAAGGTGAGAAACATGATTGTCCATAATAAGTAAGACAGGTTGACTAGAAGTCGGATGAGCATGTCGGTGAAAGTGTTGCAAATACTCCGGGAATAGTTCTGAACACATGTATCCCGAGTCACTGCACAACACCAGCGATCCAAGGGGTGCACCGTCAGTTAACTCGGGTTTCGAGCGCTTACGTCGAAAAATAATTACAGGTGGAATGAAGTTGCCCGCCGCGTTCATCGAACAAACAAGGGTTGTGGTAACTCCTCTTTCTCCTGATACGACTTTGTTCACCGACTTCTTTCCTTTCTGGGACACGACCTTCGGCAATCGGTTTGGTACCGTTGAAACACCGGTTTCATCCATGTTGTATATTTGATGAGGTCCGAAGTTATGTTGATCCATCAACTTTTGGAGTAGATCATAAATACCTCACAATTCTCTCTCGAGAATGCTGAAGTACGAGCTGCACTTATAGGTTCTGGTGAGCGTAGAGATAAACTTCCGTTTCTTTTTAAGTAACCTTGCGCCCAATCCACACCTGCAAGTTTCCGCTCTTTATCAAATGGATGATCTTTATTCTTCATTTCGGCCATTTCGAATGCGATGGATCTCAAGGTCTTCATAGTTATTCCATGACACAACTGATCCATTCGAACACAGTAAGCGTGAAGCTGCTGCTCCTCTTCTTTGGTGAAGACTGTTTTGTGCCCGCCCGAAGATGGAGCTTCATTCTACAAAGATAAAACGCTTCTTAGATTTCTGCATTTCACTAAATGATTTGGTCACAACCGTAGCATTACACAAGTTACCCATATCACAAGTTAGGTAGGGCGACGCTTACGTATAATACGAGTTGATGCGGTAGCCTTCGTGACTATTATTCAGTAGGCAACCTATAAATACATGTTAATGTGGTACTATCATAGGCCTATGTACATATCTACATAAGTCTAATTAATGATTTAGGATTACACCACTCTAGAAATGTTTCAGCTATAAACCAATATTACCTTGCCGCTTGAAATGCATCTATATAAAATAGAATAAGCTATTTTAGCAGGAAGACTTGCTTTTGTACATATCAATTTCTACATCATGTTATCAAGAATAATGCTGTAGCATATCAAGGAAAAATGCGACTTGTGTAAAAATATGAACGAGATTAAAACCGAATCAGCTATGATCCTCACAAAGCTTTGTTAAAACGTTCAAGTAATAAAAACGGCCCAGTTTCGACCGTCGATACTTACCTTTTTCAAATAATTCCGTGTAGTTTTCTCCGAAACACCGTAGATTACCGCCAAAGATCGACGGGATTCACCCTCATTGACTCGACGGTGTATCTCTGCTCTTTCAGTTTCTGTCAGTATCTTTCTTTCTGTCTTCCTCTTGTAATTCCTCATTGTTCTGTAAGGAATCATAGGAAAAATTCAAGGTAATCAGCTTATCTTTTTATCTTGATGAAAAGAATTATAACGTAGGGGGCCTATATTCCCGGATACGTATAAACATGGTGAGGGGTTACTTTCCGCACTGCGGAAGCTAACCCCTAAAATGATGCGGATTCTTGCCCCCAGTGTGGTACTTTTAAATCTGATGTCGTCTCTACTATATCAGAGCAGTTATCGTTCAACCACTAATATAGTGTTTCAAATCATTCACTTAAGTTTGAGAAATGGTGCACAAATAGACTGTAGCTAACCGCTCTAAGTTCACAAACTAATTAACAGACAGTGGGAAAAATTAGATGACAATCAGAAATTCGATGTCACTCACCTTCAGAGTTACGCGCAGCAAATGACGCTGTCTTGAGGGGAGTCTTCATTATTCGTCGATACTTCTCATTCGATTGCCTGATTGGCTGGCTGAATTGATTCGGGAAATAACTGTACAAAGTTGGTAAATTAGAAGATGCGGAAAGAAGCCCCTTGCGGATACTAACCCCACCCTACAACAGCGTTTCCTGGGAATGTGCAATTATTTCCGAAATTACGTCCGAGACTTTGCCTCAATTTCTAGAGATTTGCACGATTTGGCATCAGGAAAAGAAATCACATGGACAGATGCGACGTTACTAGCATTTAATAAGCTCAAAGATCAATTGTCTGATGGCGTTTTGGTCCTCCCGAGGTCTGAAGAGGAATTAGTGTTGAGCACAGATGCATCAAATGATTGTGTAGGGGCTTGCCTCATGACCAAAGCGGGACAGCCAGTTTCATTCGCATCGAAGAAGCTCACCGAGACAGAGACACGTTGGAGTACTATCGATAAGGAGACGTTCGCGATTGTATGGGCCATGCAGAGGCTGAGATCTTTCTTAGTTGGGAAAAGATTCACGGTGTCAACAGATCACCAACCCTTGAAATACCTTTTACAAGCAGATAGCGTCAGTTCCAAAGTTCATAGATGGAGAGTGTTGGTTTCTGAGTTTGACTATGATGTTAAATACATTCCAGGGAAAGAAAATGTTGTAGCGGATGCGTTATCACGAGTTTATTCGATTGCCGAGGTAGATGAAGATGGAGAAGTTTCAGTTGAGGTTGATGTTATCAGAAGGGCCCAGAAAGATGACCCAGAATTCAAGATTCTTTTCAAAGCAATTGATAGAAATGACAGTCGCCAACCAAATGGAGTGTCCCAGCAGCTTTGGTGTTGTAAGAATGATTTATCAATCAAGAATGGAATTATTTACGTGAAAGACAAATTCCTAATTCCTCCCCGGAAACGAACTCAACTCTTGACAGCACTGCATTATGGACACCAGGGGATAGAGAACATGATACAGAAGGCGACGAGCACATATTTTTGGCCAAACCTCCGGCAAGACGTGCGACACTTTGTCCAACATTGTAGAATATGTTCATTGATTAAACCTAAGTTCGTGAACGCGCAGCTGAAGCCATACCTTTTAGATGCCCCTCTTCAAATGATTGCAACAGATTACATTGGACCGCTTCCATCAGATGGAGGTTATCAATATATTTTGGTGATCATGGACGCTTTCTCTAGGTTTCCTGAAGCCTACCCAGTGAGGGATATGTCGGCACGAACGCTTATTGATAAATTTCGGGATTTCTTTTCACGGTATGGGTTTCCTGACTCCATCCTGTCTGATAATGGCACACAATACAGAAGCAAGGAATTTTTGAACTATTTACGCAATTTCGGAGTTAAGAAATTATTTACGAATACTTACAGGCCTAGCTCAAACGGTTTGTGCGAAAGGTTTAACGGGACGCTACAGAAGAAGCTTAAATGTTTGTTACTCGAACAAAGATTGGAAAGCAGTAGCTGGAGACATGTTTTGCCGACCGCCTTACTGGCAATAAGAAATGACATACATGCAACAACAGGGTACACACCTAGCGAGCTTTTTTTAGCCTTTAGAGTCAAGGACCTCTCACTCCCACCCCTTAGCGACCGATACCTTTTTCCGCAGCCCTTCGGTTCTGCCGCCCAGAACATTGCTAAGCGTAGGCATAGAGCAGATGCACATAGACGTTATGAAAATAGGCAATTCCCTCCCGGCTCAGAAGTACTTGTCAAATCTCCAGTAGTCAAGAAACTTGGGGCACCAGGAACTACGGCTGAAGTTGTTAGTCAAGTTGATAGACATACAGTCATGGTTAAGGAAGGGGGTAGGATTAAGAATGAATCGACTGCTAGGTTATCACCTTTGCCCGTCAAGAATCGTTTGATGTCCGAAACTAAAACGGAGGAGGCGGAAGAACGGATCATACTCGATAGTGAACGACTATCGCCGACCGTCGAAAGGAGATGGGATCGAGTGAACGAGGAAGGTGCAAGAAGTGAAGACCGACCACAGACAGGAAGGACTGGTGAAACGCGAAATCAGGAGAGAAGAAATCCAAGACCACAGAGGAGCCGCAGGGCGCCGTCGCGCTTCCGAGACTTTGAGATGACCTCGAGTGACATTAATGTCGACAGTGATAGTGAGTCTCATTAATCGAGTGACATCGCTGTGTATAGTGATGGTGTGATTCTCACTAAGTGATTGATTTATGAGTGTTCGCCTTTTCAGCCTCTTTGCTGTCTTCTTCATTAGTGATTGGACTCTTTTCGAAAGAAAGGGCGAGTTGTGATGTTTATCTGTACTAAATATATATGTTATCATGGATTGTAAACATTTGAATATGTGTTTCAATAGAAAAGTGAACTTCGAACTGGACTCTTGACTTCTGTATATTTCAACATGTACCTTTTATAGAAGAGTCACACTGATATTTTTCAATTCTTCGCTGAAGATGTTAAGACATTCAAAAGAGGAGAAGAGAAATACAGATCTAATTTTGTGCTCTCATTTAACATCGCACAAAGAACAATCTGTAGTGATGTTCGTGCCACCATGAAAAACCGGTCGTACAGAGTCATTATCGAATTACATGAAGATGGCGGGATAAAGGACTGTAGCTGTGAATGTCCAAGAGGGCAATGGATTTGCTCACATATGGCTGCGGCGCTTATCTACGGCGAAAAGTCCGGTATATCTAATGGTGGATTCATACTTCTGTTGTACAGCAAAATTCATGCTGGATGAACAAGTTCGGCAATGTTGTACGACTAATGACGTCATTTGTGTCGTACAACATTTGCGTCAGAGTATGAACAGCACATACGACAGTTATTATCGATTTGCTGTGCGTAGCTATTGTTGGACATACAGTATGCTGTGTAGGAACAAATGAAGCAGTCATTCCGCACAGCAGATTTTATACAGCAAAAGCAAAAACGCGCACGTATCGTATTGTCAAGTTCATTTTCAAATGACGATGGATGAAGAGAAGTTGATCGAGTTCGTGAGAAATTGTCCGCACCTATGGGACCATTCATTGCAGGAATACAGAGATCGGTCTGTGTGCAATAGAAGCTGGATTTCGATCGGAGAACAACTTGGAGGTTTCACCTCAAAAGAAGCAAGGGACAGGTGGAGGCAACTTCGCGATAGCTTCGTTAGAGCGAAGAGAAACACGATGAAGAAGAGTGGTGCTGGTGGAGAAATGAAATCAAAATGGAAATTTTCGGAAAAAATGAATTTTCTCGACAAGGTTCTAAACAGTCGTACTTCTGTTTCCAGTCTTACAATTAGTCAAGATACCAAGTGAGTCTGACATTTTTTGAATATTTAAATGAGGATTTATGTCATAAGTCTAGTCTTTAATCTTTTGTGTGTCCTTATATCATTTTTACCCTGTGATGCACAAGTATAGATTTGTATCATTTGGATATATTTTCTATAATACAGTAGAAACCGGTTCTTACATCTAAAATTAATTATTCTAATTCCGCTTTTTTACATTATTTTGACGCAATATATATTACAAAATTCACTTTACCTATTTTTATATTGATTCTTATCTGTCAGGAGTAACGCTGCCATTATTGAAGAGTCGAGTGGAGAAAGTGAGAAGGAAAATGGAGTGGAAGTTAGCGAAGGTACTACCAGACCATCTGTATCTTCAATACCTGAAAAGAGAAGAAGGAAGCAGGCGGATCAAGTCGAAACAGCTATACTTGATTATATAAGCAAGGTCTCATCGGAAACTTCCGTGGAAACCCAATTTGGACAGTACGTTGGGGCCAGCTTGAACAGACTCTCCACTGCTCGTCAACGAGAAGGAAAACTAAGGATCCAAATTATCCTGAACGAGCTCGAGGATGAACAGGAAAAGGAAATTGCATCCATGAGTCATGTGGGATGTTGTTCATCGTGTACTCAAGTGACAGATGTGTTTGAAAACTCTTTTTTAATCAATATGATTATTTTGGTATTTCAAAATTAAACTCGGATATAGTATTGTTTTACAAATCAAATGATCACAATAATCATATAGTTAAATAAAAATGATCTTGTTAACACTGAAAGAATGACATATACGCATAGGTATGCGGCCTAGGCCTACTATAATTATTAACAGATCTTTCAGAATAAAATGTTGGTCTTTGCTTTCGGTCGACTATTTTTATGTAAATTAATGTAATACAGTAAACTCTAATTTAGAGAACAATTTCGTATAAGTTGCATTACAAATGAACAAATCCATCTAGCTGACTCCCGATAATCGTTATGAAAATTATAAAAAATAAAACGCCATAATCCATCAAGATTATTATACTAGTAGCAAGTAAATACATTGAAAATGTATCGTCTTACAAAATTAAGGCCTGGAAAATTCTATACAAAAGCAGAACTTGATAGTAGTATAGGGTATAGGATCCGGCGCATCGCTTCGCTCAGCACCGGATCCCATACCTAGGTAGATACAAAAATGAAAAATGCAAAAATAGGGTCCTCCTGAAATTTATAAAAAAATCCAAAATTAACATACCTGCAAAATCAGCCCCAAAATTAACTACCCTAGCTACAAAATCAGCTCACGAATGCTAAATTAGCCCCCCTTGAAATTTAACAAATCCAAATGAAAATTAGGGTCCTCTTGAAATTAGCAAACCAAAAATGCAAATAGCCCCCTCTTGAAATTTAGCAAAAAACAAAAATGAATATGAACAAAAATATTCATTTAAAAATGGAAGATGTAAAAACAAAAGAACCATCAGCCCCCTTATATCCTTCATTATCATATGAAATAAAACCTTCGGTTCCCAATGAAATGGATATAGCAAAACACAAAGATAGAGTCAGGTACATGAAAGATAAGGAAGCGCAACTATTACTTAAACTAGAACATTATAATAAATTAAGAAAACGATGGACCATAGCTAAGAATGTGACACAAGGCGTTGGTGCATGTTTAACAATTTCTTTAGGCGCTCTCACTATTGTCATTTCATCTGGCGTTCTTACAATTCCTGTTGTCGCTACTGCTTTAACAGGCACAGGTGTCTTCACAACGTCACTTGCAACAGTGATAGATAAATCTGTAATGTCTAAGAAACGAAAATCCTTAAGTAAGAAACATGCACATGTCAAAGAAGTATATGATAAACTACATTACTACTTCCAGAGAGTGTGTGATGACAATGTTATTACGTTAGATGAGATTGAAAAATTTGATCAAATAGCTAGAGAAGCAACTAAAATTCCTGTTAAATCTCAAGACAAAGTAAACAATGAAGCTTTTTTAGAAGAAATAAGAACTTTATTAAAAACGTTAGAACAAAGTTCCATAGAACAAAAATAAGTTGTTCAGTAAAGTGTTTTTGCTGTATCTCTATGCTACCACAAAATTCAAATATTATCTTATAAAATAATGAACACAAATGAGGCAAAAATAAAACAACTAGAAGAATTAAGAAAACAGAAAAATATTATGAAGAAAAAACATAGACAATATCGAATGCTACAAGCTGGCGTTCAATCCGATATGTTAGAAAAAATGCACCTAACTGAACAAGTGAAAACTGATTTTGAAAGAACTATTGTACCACTCAAAATTCTTGAGAAAGAACTTGATATAACTGATCCAGTGCAGAAAACCATCATGTATGATTATGGTTTGTTAGAAGCAAACATAGAAAAGAAATTACCCAAATCTATGCTCTTTGAACATTCTACTTCATTTATAGATGGAAAGCCATCTCTTAGATTTTACTTAGGTGGAAAAGAATTATTTATAAATCCTAAAGAAAGTTTAATTTTTGCACCAGACAAAACACCTTTCAGTTTAGATAGAAATTTTGTAGATCTTTTAAGAGGAGCAAATTTAAATAGATATGATGTAGGCGATCTAATAAAATATAAAACTATGCTAGATAAGGTTGGTACTGGAAAAAATCTTAAACGTTATAAACAATTAGAAAACTTATTGCCAATATCAATGCCAACAGCTGGTTATTCAACACCGACTGGTTATTCAACACCAATGGCTGCTTCTCCTGCAAGAACTGGTTATTCAACACCGACTGGTTATACAAAAACAGGAACAGGACTAAAAGTGACAACGGTTTTCCTGCCTGATGATCCACAAGAATTAATGAATAGATTACAGATTTTATTAGCTGCGACAAATGAAGGACATAACTGTAGCTTTAACGAAATACATGCAATATCGAAACGGTTATTGGAAAAGAACGCTATAAGTGAACAATACTACCAAAATTTATCTAAATTATCTAGTTAAAAATGTCTTCGGCAGAACTAGAAAAAATTAATAAGCATTTAGAAAATTTAACCGAGATTTTAACCTCATCAAAATTTAGTACGACATTAAAATTTATAACAACTACTTCATCTCATACTTGTAATTTAGATCCTATTATTCACTTAGAACAAGACAAACATAATGAAGTAGCACTAACTAGTTTTTCAACATTTAACACTATACAAAATATTATCAAAGATGTAAATGACCGATTTAAATATTCTAATGATCAAGGTAAAACTTGGAAAGAATTAACTTTTCTTCCTGGATCTTATGAAGTTGAATCGATTTCCAATGAAATAAAAAGACATTTAGGCATTCAATTTAAAGACAAGAAACAATTACATTTCGCAGTTGAACCAGCAGTAAATAAATTTTCTCTTACTTTAGATGAAGATCATCAAGTTGATTTTAATATTGTCAAATCTTTATCAAGACTATTAGGATTTAAAAAGAAACTCTATACACAAGGTTTTCATATAAGTGAAAATATACCTAAAGTAACTGAAATAAATTCAATCAACGTTCAGTGCGATATTATCGAAGGTGGTTATGTTAATGGAAAGCTGTCAAATAATATCTTCAGTTATCCAGCATTTACAGTTCCGATTGGTTACAGTTTGAATGTAATCCCAAAATCATTAATATATTTCCCTGTTACAAGAAAAACAATTAATTCAATTACAATTAGAATAACAGATGAGAAAGGAAAGGAAATAAATTTTGGAGGTGAAGAAATTATGATAGATCTTTTGGTTCGGGAGGTATAATTAAAAAATATTGACTTAAAAATGAGTGAAAGCAGTTCTGTAAAATATCCACTAAACAAGAAAGTGAAATTCTATCATCATCATAACTTGTCAAATAAAGTTTTATCAGTTATTTGTGGAAGATCAGGTTGTGGAAAAACATATCTATTATTTAAAATTCTCACGACACCCAAATTTTTGGATTATAACAATCTTATCATTTATACAACAACAGCAGAACAACCTATTTATCAATTTTTGAAATATGGTTTTGAAAATAATCTTACAAAATCAGCTATAGCTTCACTGTTTGAAGAATATGAAAAATCGGAGTATGAAGAAGAAATAAGTTCCTGGTGTGAAGAAGCAGCGAAAAATAAACAACTAGTAGAACCCAATAGAAATAAACACATATCGATACAATTAATA
This sequence comes from Prostheceraeus crozeri, assembly GCA_907163375.1. Taxonomy (NCBI): domain Eukaryota; kingdom Metazoa; phylum Platyhelminthes; order Polycladida; family Euryleptidae; genus Prostheceraeus; species Prostheceraeus crozeri. The sequence continues at coordinate 38,263 of CAJQUW010013625.1, read as the reverse complement.
GATGATAGTGGCAATATGCAAGATCCTAGTAAACTAAATAAAACGAAAAAACATTGTGTGGTGTTTGATGATTGTGTTAATGACAGAAATCAGGCAGTTCAGAGAAATTATTTTACAAGAGGTAGACATAACAACTGTAGTGTTTTTTATTTAACACAAAGCATGTATTCATTAGATGGAAGTGTTATTAGAAAGAATGCTAATATTTTTATGCTTTTCGAAATCAACCAAAGAAACCTAAGTGATTTGTTAAGAGACTTATGTATAAGAGATAAAGATGAATTTAAACAATCGTGTAACAATACTTGGGCAAACGACTATGGTTTTATCACAGTCAATATTGATAAAAAAGTACATGATAGAGTTATAGAAGATTTGTTCTCTGACTAGGCTTCGCCTCGAGGGGCTATAATCACAGAGTTATAATTCCTCTTCCCAGTCTTCACTATCAGTGTATTCAATTATATTACATTCTTTTTTTTTATTCGTTGAAATATTTCGTCTTGAACATCTTCTCCGCTATAGGGGAGCATAATACCATTTGCATTAGGCGCTTGACGTTTAAGAATATTTATTTTACCAGTGAATCTTTTTTCTTCAGTGTTATTATTTTTATCAGGAATACTAATACCAGTTTCTAAAGATCTTTTCCATGGTTTATTAACAATTGTTGTCAATGTTTCCCCATGGTATAATTGAATGAAATCTTCTACTTTTACTTTAGTTTTTGTATAACCTTTAAATGTTTTCTTTTGACTAAGTCTCCCTTGTTCATCTACAGTAATACAATATTTTATTTTGGGAGCGATAAACAATCCATATATAATTCCCCCATTACCATAATCATTTTTCCCTTGGCATAATTCCCCGCCAACATATCCAGCCGCATCTAATTTATTGAAGAGTTCATTGGAAATGTAGATGGAATCAGTATCTGTGTAATGTATGTGTTTTTCTTTAAAACCATTAATTTCTAAAAGTTGTTCATGATTCGTCTAGAGTGAGAAAGAATAAAAGAACCTAAATGTGATGGCATGAATGATGTCTTTTCAGTGTCTGTAATATTAGCTTTAAGAAACTCATCATCTTCCATTTCTACTTTCACTAAGAATTGTTCATCATTTACTTTTTCAAAATCTTTTACTTCTTGAGTGAAATTTTTTCTCAATGTATTCTCATTCCATAAATGATATTTAGTGGTTATGTCTTTTTGCACGGTTTTTCCATATAGTGAATTCATTAATAATTTAATTAACTCATCGCCCACAGTGTTTCCTTCTATTTTATATTTTTTTCTTAAATTGAAGAGCTTTTCAATGTATTTGCGAAATGGTGAAACGTGATAATTTTCTTCATAAATTATACCATCTGTAATAGATAATATTTTCCCGCCACATCTAACAATTTCCTGTATGTCCACAGAAGTTAAAACATCATAACACATTCCATTCCTAAACCTTATTATTTCTTGATTGCAATTGTTTTCATTCTTTACCTTATCTTTCGCAGGAACTGGTTGAAAAAACATCTCATCAGGATAATGAAACACAACTGTGAATATTCCAGTTTTAGGACGAAATGATTGAGTGTTAAATTGATATAATACTGCTTGTTCTTCTTCTTGTCTAAATTTTCTAGCCGATTCAGCTTTAGGGTATTCTGAATGTTCGTCATACATAGCTGATGGATATAAAGATGTTGCATCAAAAGCCATTAAGAATTCATTTCGTTGGTCGAGTAGTTTATGTTTAATTTCTTTACAGAGAGCATTCTTGTCTTGCAACTGATTATACTGCTTCATTAAATCTATTAAATTATTATGACCAGGAAAATATCGTTGTAATATTGGTAGCAAGATGTTACAAAATGGAGATTCGTAATGTCTTATATTTGCTGACACTCTTCCACCTTTAACAGATTTTCTAACATAGTTTCTAGTCCATAAATCAGTATGCGAATGAATATTTATGTTGTCTTCTTGTACACTCTTCAACCAACCGTTAAATGTTAAAGCGGAGGATGTTAAATTAGTAGTTATATCTTCACCAACTAATTCTTTCATAACATTAGTATACTTGTAGATACAAAATGCTAATGAAAGAACATCGTTAATTAAATACGGTTTCCACTCATGTTCTTTTTCTAGATAATTATCATGTGTAATTTCACCAATTTCATAATTTAATTTACACATATTGGTGGGGATTTTAAAATTCTCACACCATTTGGAAAGACTCGTTTTCACGTGTTGTAAGCTACATTTCATTACAATAGTTTGTAAAGGTTTGCTTGGTTTTATGTTACGTTTTGTAGAGTCACCTAGTTGCTTAGATCTAGAGGAACGTTGGATATACTTACTAACACTTTCAGTTGTATAAAGATTTTGTAAAGAAGCAGTGAGTATTCCTCTTGATGTTTTAAGCGGTGGTTTAGTTAATTTAAAATTAGATTTGAGTGGAAAATATGCATCGAATCCTGATGAATTATGTGCTATTAAAGTTACTTTCGAATGATTAAAAGATCCAAGGTTTTTAGAAAAATTGATGTATCGGACATACGTCCTCTGGGTTTCCCCCGATCGGGCATTCATCATGTTTCCTAATAAAGATTTTCACACAACGTTGAAGTTTGTTAAGTTCTTGCTCAGTTAAGGTATTGTAGTCACTTATCTGTTTCTTAAGTTCTTTAATCTCATGTTCATCCTTGCTCCTTTTTATTTTAATCATATCGCGTAACAATCGTGCGTCTATTTCTTCCAATCTTTGCTTCGGTAAGCAACACATGAATTTATTGAAATTGATAGTACCTAAAGCATAAGGAATAGGATGAGCTGTTGCACAACGAGGATCCGGATAAGTTTCGAGATCCCATATATATGTTGAACCATAGTCAATTGGTTTCTTTGTTATGGTCTTATACGGAAGTGTTGTTAGATTTTCATCAGTAACAGTTTTATATATTGGTTTGTAATTATTTTCAATTTCTCTAATAGCTTCTGCTTTGTAAAATTTATTTATTAAACAATAGTGCCCAATTGTTGAACCTTCGTGAAAATAATTGTAATAAACATAATTATGAGTCGTTTTAATACCTCTAGGATTTAAATGACGATTAGTAGCACTGTAATACTGTACACATTCTCCAAAGTGTTTATTGAATTGGGAAAATTTACAGTTTGTCATCACTCCTGTTCTAGATGTAGCTTTCTCTTTATATAAAAAGTTATTAAACCTTTCGAACATATTTTCAGCTTGTTCTTGATTGAATCCACGTAAGGCGTTGTAACATTTAAGAAAGCAGAAATCCTCAGAAGGAATGTAACAATATTGCCCGATGTATTCTTTGATTCTATATTTCATATTAATACCAGCGCCTCTATGTGATCTTTGTACGAGTTTCATACCAAAATCTTCGTATTTGATACTACCTGTAAAAATCCATTCGTTAGCATCGGATTTCTCTTCTAGATTAAGAAACCATGTTTCAAATGAATTTTTATTATAAAACGTAGCGTAAAAGTTTTCTATTGTGGTTCCATCTTCTTTGTTTATTACACCCAATAAATTTAAAACTTTCCCATTTCGCAAAAGGTCACGTATATCATTTACTACATTAGTAAATAGTTCATTTTCATACGTGATAACGTTCGGATTAAACAGATTCAATAGATCATCACCAAGTCTATCATCAGAGAATATGTCAGGAATTGGTGTACCTGATGTTTCTTTTGTTCTACGTTTCTGTTTTTTAATATTACGTTTACGACTACGTTTAATTTGTGCATCAAACTCATCAATTTGTTTCTTTATTAACTCGTCAAGCGTATGCGTTGATTTGTTATTCATTTTACAATTAATATTTTTTAAAAGAAAAAATTATGTTTTTAAAAGAAAAAATTATGTGTTTTTAATATAGAACATTGGTTGCGTTTTTACATAGAACCTCGGTTCCGTTTTTACATATACACAGGAATATTTAGTTGATGTAATGTTTCTAAATCGTAAACTGTTAATCGCTCTTTATTAACCAACCACCATAAATTATTGTATGCTAAAATACTCTGAAACTCCGTAGACAAAGTGGAAAGGTTTTTGTTTTAGTGTAACTTCTTATGCCGTGCTTTATTTTATAGTCTTCAACGAATTGCATATATTTACGATGGTAATAAAATTTAACTTCTTTCTTCGAATTTACAGGATTTGAAGGATGCCTATAATCTTTTAAAACTGGCACGTGTTCTATTTTGTAAAGCTTTGCTTGCTGAGCTTCGCTCTTATATTCATTAACCATATTTTTTTTAAAAGAAAAAATTTACATATTATTTAACTCATTTAATATTGGTTTTATGTCACTCAATGTATTCTTTGTGTCATCAACTAAAGGTTTCACACTTTTCAATACATCACGGAAATCATTTACCCCCGTGCGTATAGCATCTAATGCATCCCTATTTTCTAATCGTTTAGGTGTTTGAATCTCTAACACATTATTCAGATAATGATCGAAATAGAAATAAAATGTTTCTGGTATGATTGTTAGGGGTTCAAGGGATTCGTTTTCTAAAAAGATAGTTATTTCTTCTATGTTATGTGGTGACAAATTCTTTGCACCTGCATAAAGACTAATGTCGAAATCTAATGAATTGCTATAGAAGTCATGTTCAGTATCTAATAGTACATTTAAATCTTTATCATATACTTGTAGTTGATTCATGATAGTGTCAACACGTATTATACCATATTTAACATATGTATATTTAGCTAAAGGTAAAGTTAGTTTATAATTTTTCTTGATATCCTCAAAGAATGCTACATTATTTTGCGTAGTTGTATAAAAGGTTTCCACGTTTTCTCTAATCTTATTATCTACGTCACAGGCTTTATGAGCTAATACTACAATTTGTATATGATGGTGACGACCTTTTGTAAAGATTTCTGATATGTTCTTTTGCTTCACTAAACTAGCTACATCATCTAATACTAGTAAAGAGTTCTGTTCATATGTACCCGCAAAACTTTCCATATCTTCTAACATATCTAAATCCCCCCTATTATAAACATTTGAATATCCTTGCCATTCGTCCGGTTGCAAACAGAAAATATATACATCTTCTTCTTTAAAATGTTCTTGGATGTACTTACGCATAAATGTAGTCTTTCCACTTCCCGTTTTACCATAAACAATAAAATGTAGGTTCTCTTCTCTAGTTCGTTCTGTTGGTATAGCTTTTTGACGAGATGGATGTTTCCAACCGTTAAAGGTTTTTGTTTGTTCTTTATAAAAAGCAACTTTCATTTGTTCTTGTGTTAGAAGAAAACCTAACCAATTTACAAAACGATAAGTAGCATAAATTAAAACACATACAATAATAATTTTCACACAATGAAATTTTATAAACCCAAAGAAACGACCGAGATCTGAATCTTCTGAAAATAAAGATTGCACTTCATTACGTTGATTGTGATGATTGACTATCGTGGGATGACGATTGGGGATTTCGGCATATGAATTTTCTATATTCATTTTTTTACTATTTTTTATATGAGAAAAAATGCTTCAGACTCTCGACTAGTCCGACACTCCTTTGAGTGTTTTATACCTCTATAGGACCTCCGGACTACTACGGACTATTTAGTCTGAGGCTTAAATGAAGACAAACACTCAGGGGAGTGTCGGACTACTACGCACTCAAGGGAGTGTCGGACTACTACGGGCTCAAAGTTAATTAAATCACGCAAATTGCTGCATGCCGTGAGAAGTTTCTCTCCAATAAAACTTTACTACAGTTGTTACATCTCACTTGTGCTTTTAAGCATTCTTTACACCGGTATTTGCCATCATAAAATTCTGTTTTGGGTTTAACTATTTGGCATCTAGTACATTTTCGTGTACTAATAGTACATGAATTAGAATGATTAGTAATACCCTGACTAGTAAAAAATTTATTACAATTCAAACATTGCCTATCTTTTACTTTTGGTTGCGGTGGTAATTGGCATGTCTTTTGGTGACGTGCAAAATTCTTAGATGTTATACTTTTTCCACAATCATTACATGTTTTTTTCACTTGTTCATGTTGAACAGGTTGAACGGGTTGTACCATTTCTGTTACATGTGTTCTCATATGTCTATTTAATAATGCTTTATTACGAAAAGGTGAATTACAGATTTCACATAGAACCTTGGTTCCGCCAACTGCATCTTCGATGCCGAGACGCGAAGCGTTGACTTTGTTGGATAACATATTTTTAGCAGAAAAAAATAATCTAGAAAAAATGATGTTAACAAATGTTGGCGGGTGTGCTTACATTCCGAATAAACAAGAATCAGAAATAGAACTAGACAACTATATCATGAAAACTGGAGACATTTTAACAGGTCCGTTACATCTTTCTATTCTTCCACAACAAAGTACTGAGTTAGCAAATAAAGAATATGTTGATAAACAATTCGATAGAATTGTGTCACTGCTGTCTCCACTAACGAAAGAAACCAAGCTTCTAAAGCAGAATGATGAAAGACTGCAAGAAAAGCTAACAGACCTAAGTAGCAAACATGGAAATATAGAAGCAGATATAACAAAACTTCATAAAAAAATAACAGAACATTCAAAACTTGTGATCCTGTTATCACTAAATTTAAAGTCCGCCATTGCAAAGAATACAAAACAAAATAAACAACTGAAAGAAGAGTTAGAAAAAGTAAGCGAAAGGAATCGAAAATTATTACAACACTTACAACAGCTGCAATCCACATTCCAAAAAAGTGTTGATGAATTAAGTAGCCGCATCACACAACAAGCAAAGCACATAAACAGAATGATAAATGAAGTTAAAGCACTTAAACAAAAGGTTAGTGAATTGAAGACCCTTAAAACGAATTTAGAACATGAAGTAAAGAAAAATTCTAAAGGAAATAAGGAACAGTTGAATGCTATTAAAGTTCAGTTGACTGCTCTAAAAACAGAAGTAAAGAAAAGTAAGAAAAATTAGAAGTAAATGAAAAAGAAATTAAAGTACATCACACGCTACTTGACGCAGTAGATAAAGTGCAACAGACAATTAATAAAGTTACCGCGAAGTTGTTGTCCATTCACAAACGTAAATCTTAATAGAACTTTGTTCAGAGGCTTTAGCCGATCGGCCCAAAGGTCCTCAGGTTACTAACCAACCACAAACGTAAATATTTTTCCCAAAAGTCAAATTTAAGCTTAAAAAATGCCTATAATTTATAAACACAATCTTAAACATTTTGCTTCAAATAATAAAATTGCTCATGAAACATCTCTGAAACCTGTGTACCATTATGATAGTGTAGAAACTGTTCAAACAGAAGGAGCTGGCATCTTTTCTGGTATCGGCAGTATCGTTAACTTGATTAAAAATAATAAAGATTTGATTTCATCTGCTGCTAAAGGAGCAGCTGCTATAGGTAGTACATCTAGCGCAATATCGAATGCTGTTAAGTCACAAAACGAATTAAAGCAACTAGAAGCTATTCGCAAACTTAGGAATGATGCAAAAGAAATGCAAAAAGACAAAAAGCTCTCAGAGGAAACAAAAAACAAAATTGCTAAATTAGCGAAGATGGAAAGTAAAAATGATGAAAAAACAATTGAAGAAATGAGAGGAAATGGTCTAGCAAAATTCTAGTAGAACCTTGTTCAGAGGCTTTAGCCGAGTATCAAAACTGATTTTTTCTAATAAAAAATATAATGGCAACTCTGATTGAAAGTAAATTTAAATTAGATGATCACCCGTTCGTTAGTTACAATCAAAAAAAGAATGACTATATAAGAATTGCTATGAACCCCGGTTCTTCAGGTAGAGTGAATACTGGAGGTGATTTAATTTTTGAAGTTGACAATCAACAAAGTTATTTATATTTACCCGATTCATTTTTACACTGTGAATATTCTCTATATTCTGATGCTGATTTTACAACACCATTACCTGCTACGGATAATATTACATTAGAAAACAATTTCTTCCCAAGATTATTCACACAAATGCGTTTAGATGTTGCAACACAAAATATAGAAACCATAAGTGATTCACCTGGCATTATTGATTCAATGCTTCGATTTGTAACAATAGGTGAAAATACTAAAATGCATGAAATCGAAGGATGGTTTCCTGATAACCATACCGGCATACTTAAAGATGATTTAACTCACACTGGAACAGATTCAGCAGGAATTGCGAAAGATGTAGAAAACATAGTGAAACAGTTAAACAGTACACAAAATAGCTCATACCAGAAAAGACGCAATTTTAATAATAAAAGTAAACAAACTGTTGATTGGTCATTGTCTCCATTATTCGGGTATTTAGATTACAATAAAATATCATGTCAATTGAAATTCAAACTCATAGTTCATCGCACTGTAAATAATGAATCAATATTTTATGGAAAACCTGCGAAGAAAGCATACCTAAAAATTGATAGACTTGAATGGTGGGTAAAACACATTACTCCTAGTTTAGAGGTTGAAACAACTATTACGAAAAGATTAAATACGAACAAACCAATTCCAGTAAGATTTATGAAGCGTACTGCAAGCTCTGTCACTTTTACTGAACAAAGATTTAACTGGCATTTCACAAGGACATCAAATACTCCAAGATATTTTTTACTCACTTTTCAAAAGAATGAAACACCTAGTTTTGATAAGAACAATAGTCTTTTCCATATTAATTCAATTCGAAGTTTACAAATTTCATTAAATCAAACACGTTATCCTATTGATCCATTGAGATTTGATAACACCAATAATCAGTTTATGGAAGGATATGATGCTTATAGAAATTTGTGCCGAGAATTTGGAGTTGAAGCACAATTAAATCCTGTAGATTGGAAGAATTTATATCCTGTCTTATGCTTTGATTTAAGCGCACAATCGGAAGATATTATTAAGAATGGTTGTGATGTGACAATTAATATTGAAAAGACAAATTCCACAACCTCATTGATGGCTTATGGTTTATTGCTAGAAGACGCCGAATATTCTATTGAAATTCTTAATGGAAAGATGGTTAGGATCGGCTAAAGCCTCTGAACAAAAAGTGATAGGCTAAACCCAAGACTATAAATTTTTTATTAAAAAATGGCGCAAGTGAATAATAAAACGGTTGAATTAAAACTACGTAACATCATTGACAAAAATACCCCTAAAACTATTACGATTAACAAAAAGAAGTATTACATAAGTAAACCAATGATAGAGAATATCAAATTACAAGAAGAAAAGAATGGTGGAATTCTCCCATTAATTCCGCTAATCATAGGTGGTATAGCAGCAGCAGGAAGTGTTGCAGGTGGGACAGCTGGTATTGTCCAGGCAGTAAATAAAAATAAATCAGAGAAGGCAGCATTAGAAGAGCAAAAACGTCATAATAGGGAGTTAGAGAAAGCTGCTAGAGGTGAGGGAATAGTAGATAATTTTATTAGTAAATTAAATTTAGTTGATGAAGGGAAACGAGTTCTTAAAAATGTCCTACACAATATTGATGATTTAATTGAAATAAAAGAAACAAAAGACGGATCTGGCATATATCTAAATCCTAGTATGGTGCGATAAGATTTAATCTTTAAAAATGAATTTGAATAACTTAAGGATTTCAAATCTAGATCTAATGGATTATCTCTTAAAAGTACGTAGAACCTCAAATTGTCACCACACCGGAGGTGACCCAACTGCATCTTCGATGCCGAGACGCGAAGCGTCGACTTCCGGTTGCCAGCGTTACGAAGAACGATATACAAAAAGCATTAGAAAACTTTCCTGGCTTTATTTGGAGTAAATATTCGAAGGAGAAACATTTACCTGGGCATAATTTTACTGGCCCCGGCACAAGATTAGATTTAAGATTAAACGATGATAACACACCTAGAGAAAATAGTAAACCAATAAATAGAGTAGACGCCGCCGCTTATAAACATGATTTAGCTTATCGTAATCATGACCTCAGTTCTCGACATGAAGCAGATAAGAAAATGATACAAGAATTAGATAGTATTCAAAATCCTTCCTTTAGAGAAAAAATTGAAAGAATGTTTGTTAAGAAAGCTTTACAAGCAAAAATGCTTTTTGGTCAGGGGATAGATGAAACGACAGCAAAGCTGTCTGAGAGCAACGCTCGAACCTACGCGTCCGAAATTCACAAGGAATACAGAAAGCCGAAATATCTATTGAAGGTAAAAGTATTTAATAAAGATGATATTTGGAGTGCAGATCTAATTAATATGCCTAATGAAAGAGGGTTTAAGTACGCATTGACCGTTATAGATTTATATACACGATATGCTTGGGTAAAGCCTTTAAAAAACCAAAGTGGTCTGTCAGTTAAATATGCGTTTGAAGAAATCTTTAAAGAAAGTTTTAGAAAGCCAAAAAAGCTATTCGTTCATAAAGGGTCGGAATTTTATAACAGAAATGTAAAGCCACTATTTGAAACTGTTTATTCCACAGAAAATGCTGGAAAGGCTGTAGTAATAGAGCGCTTTAATAGAACGCTAAAAGGTAAGATCTTCAAAAAATTTACTCAGCAAGGAAATCAGAAATGGTTAAAAATATTACCAGGAATTGTAGATGAGTACAATAATAAAGTTCATTCAGGTATTGAAGAAACCCCAAAGAATGCTTCTGACGACCCTGATTTAATACGAAAGAAAATATTCGAAAATAATTATTCGAATGAGAGTAATCCGAATTTGCAGAAACTTAAGCCGAAATTTAAAATTGGAGATAGAGTTAGAATATTTAAATATAAGAATAAATTTGAAAAAGGCTTCGTCGGATACTGGACGAAAGAGATATTTGAAATTTCTAAAATAAATCAAAGTTATCCGATTACTTACGAAATCAAAGATTTAGATGATGAAGATATCAGAGGCCGATTTTATCAAAATGAATTACAACGAAGTGATTTTTAATTATCATTATTATTATTCAATTCTAACATAATATCAAGAAATGGCACTCCTTCTTGCAATTTAAATAAAACATAAAGACATAATTGACCACAATAAGTTGTTCCCGGTCTTTGAATTTGAAATGTATTATAAATTCCATTGCCAAGTATTTCTCTTACTTCATTCGTAGGTGGAAGCCCGTATGAGTCAAAATAATAATTATCTCCGTTTTTACTAAAGATACCTGCTGACCAATGTACGCCTTTTTGGTCTGATGTGTGAAGATTTGTTATGAAATTTATAGTTGAAACTTTGTTCCGGGAACTGAAGGTTCCTGATGGCTTATTTTTAATCAATTGTAATTCGTCTCTCATTAGGACATGAAAATTCTTTATTCCCAATTGATGAGCGATTTTCTTTAGATCAAAATTCGTTGTTGTTTCTGTTCCATATAATTTAAAAAACTCGATCAGGTCAGTCATTTGAAATGAAACAAAAATCCAATTTGAAAATGCCATTGTCATTTTCAGTCTCCACGCAAATAAGTTGTAATAAATGTTACTACTTGTTACTTATGAAGTAGAGTCCAACATTTATATGAAAACAGAAATCCAATTTGAAAATGCCAAAGATAATGTATATTATAAAGATGGAAAACTCCCCATTGAACGCATGTTAAAAAAATGGAAATCATTTTTGTTAGAGTGTATCAAAAAAATACGGTCAGCCATCTTCGATGAGTAGTAACCTTCTTTTTAAATTTGCGGAATAATTAGAATCACGTGTGTTATCCCTTCGGTCGCAGTGTTGCAGTCTTTGGCAGCCAATTAACGATTATTTTTAGTTAGTCACACCTCAAGAGCTTAGAGTCATTTGACAATATAATAGGACAGATATTTAATGATACAAAGTATAAAATTATAAAATATATTAATAAATACTGTTTTCAAAGCCATATTAGCGAAGTTTTCCGAAATGACTATTGAATTTTTTTATTCTTAAGGCAATTATAAGTATCACTTGATAAATATCAATTACTTGCAAGTTGTTTGTATTTTAGGTTTTGCTAAGAAACGCTTGGTCTTAGATAGTCTCTTCAAACCAGTTGACTGTCATCGTTCAAAAGCATGCCCTACTGTGCCGCAGCGCAGTAAATTGCACGAATACACATCGGAGCAAGCCGCGTCAAGGGGAAAGTTGAGTTTCGATAAATTCCCTGACATAGCGAATTTTGCTGTTGGATTCAATGAAACTAAATACTTATAGGTACCAGGTGTTCATGCATTTTTTGTCGATTTGAATGATTCACTGACGAGGAACATGGTTTAGGCTTGCATTTTGACACCACTTCAGCACTGTAGGCATTGTTGCCTTTGAAATTCTATTCATGTTGCATTTTTTTATATGTTGTGTATTTTCAAATGATTGTAATATGAAGGGTGCTTTTCAACCCCCATGTCGGTGTCCATTGCTTGGGAAACGATTGTCAAATCACGTTTTAATTCTATATACCACGTAAGGCAGAGGTTGAGGTTAGTAAATTCAAATTGTAATTCGAGCTGGAATTTTGTACATGGGATGCTATTGAGAAGTGAGAGACAGGCGTCAGATGGCCATCCTCAACGAACTGGCAATCTTGTTTAGAAATTCTTATAGTAGATCTACGTATGTACTGCAGGCGCGTTGTCAACCTCGAATCTATCACGCCTTGTCCTGACTTCGGCGCTCGTTTTCAGGAATTATAAAAAGAGATGCGAAGAATCTGAAAATAGAAAATGCTCTATGTAGAGAGTCGAGTTGGTGTACCGGTATCAATGTGAGGGCTGTCAGGCTAGGTCTGGTAGCCTTTTCAATGTCAGTGTTCAGCTTGGAATTCGTCTGTTGCATGTTGTTTGTGTGTGTTCTAACTGCTATTAAGCATGTCTGAAGGTTTCCTCTTGATTTTTGGTTGGAAAAGTATCTCTGACGGATGCGTGATACCGTGACAGCAGTAACGCAAATGGTCGTGAAACTGTAAAAAGAAACCCGCAAAAATGAGCTTCGAACTGCAATTGAATTTCTTTGATATTGTTTTTTCAAGAATTAATTATTGAAATGTATGCTTCATTCATGATTACTGGTATTCTGTGTCATGATCTCTTTATTGGCGTGGTGTTATCATGACTTTGACATCAAATTAGACGTTTGACACGGTTCAGCATCCTGCTGATATTACAGTGCAACGTCACCCACATCGTCCGCTTTACAGTGTCATTGAGGTTTCAATACGGAATCGATCGTTAAAATTGATCGTGGCATATGGTCCGGCCTACATATCGCTAGTATCATCAATTTTTGAGAATTAGCTTCACATTCGTCTGTTTTAATCATAAACTTGACTCCTTGGTGCGTTTGATAGGCATGTGCAATTGGATGCGCTGAGTACACGTCGCCACCCGTTAGAAAATGCTAAAATAATATGTCACAGTGAAGTTGCTGTTCAACTTAAAATGAGCCACGCTTGTCAGTCGTATCATAATGAGACTCGATGAGAGACAGGCTAGTTTTATGACCACCGCTGCAACTGCGGATGATTACGGAAATGATCAGAGCGAGATGGTCAAATTCCGTTTATCGAAATTGATTCCGAGAACATCTTCAGAATTCCAAGTGAAATGTGTGAAGAATGGTGTCACGGATGACTCGCACACTAAGACAAGGAGACTGAGAGACCTGCAGACAATTTAGGTCTACTGAGTTCTTTTCGGACTCAACTTACGAACTTTAAAAGTCCGTAAAAGTCTACGGACATACCAACTATGGAGAACTTTCAGTAGAACATCATGAAGCAATTCTTCGGTAGGTCTAATAGCAAGGTAAGCTCTCATCATGATTAGGGGAAATCATTTGAATGAAATTTATTTGAACCTAATCAATGTAATGACATGAATAGTTGATACATGTTTTCAGGCAAAGAAGAGGAAGAACTCTACCCCGCGAGTAGTTTGAAAATAAATATTTAAGGAAGCATTTTCTTATCAAAGGAAAATCAGAGATTGTAAAACTGCTTTGAAAATTGCCAAATGACTAGAAAGATGTGGGTATTGCAACTTTAATGCCCAAACATGTGGTACAGGGAGTTCTAAAGTACAAAGAGTTCTTTAGAACTCCCTGATGTCGTCTTGCATGACATGAGTTCAAAGTAGGCAACGCGGCAACGGAGCTTTAGTGGTCAACACAGCTGTTAATAAATGAATCACCTATCAGTCTTTTATCGTAGAGTTTTTTTCGGGAGTTTTTCTAATGAAAACAAATTGAATAAGCTAGTTTGAATGAAGACCACTCGCTTTGACAGTTTGATTCTTTGTCATCTCTAATTAAAATATTTTTCTATGACTCAAATGTGGACAAGAAATATTCACACTCGAAGATCTGTTGGAGAAGGAGCTGAATGAATTGAAGAACTACTCCGTGTGTTTGGACCAGTCTGAAGACGTCATGTATCAATGCCCTAGTTTAAGGCAGGCTATGAAATAACTAACAAATGTATTAATTGCTGCAAGAGTCGCTGCCGTCATGCTTTCATATTTTTTTGGAAATTCATAGATTCGTTTTATCATGCTATATTACGTAAATACGCGTTTCATAAAATCAGATTGTCTTCTGGTAAGAGTATTTTAATCAGGATAGATGTTTTCTTTAGAATTCAGATATTCGAACTTCGAACGATCATATCGATCCTTTTATAATGGAATCATACTTCGAATTCAGATGAATTTTATAGTGCTTTTTTGTCCAAGGATCAATGATATCTACGTTGGAAGTTTCAGTTTCCAGTTTGAGTTTTACTAGATGACGGTAGATTTAAGCTCATAAACATGCGTTTTTCTCTGCATATTCTCACACGCTGTGAAATAGCACGATATCTTGTCGTTAATTTTCAATGCAAATGAAAATAAGTCGACTTAGAACAAGAAGTTGTGTTAGTGAGAACACAAAAAAGCATGGGTCGTTGAGCAGAAAAATGCAAGATTCAAGGGAATTTGTTCAGAGGGTCAAGGAATTTTCGGATTTCCTAAAATTTGAACACCTCTTATACTAGTAATCCATGACAAAAAGAGTGAAAGGCAGCAGTAATTGTATAGTCATGCAGTATTTGTTAATTGTTCAATATAAATACGGCCAAATAAGCTCCATGCCTGAATCCGTTCATATACGAGCAGGTTGGACATCGGACATGGACAGAGCAGGTGCATGTAAGTAGGCTTTCCTTCTTCATCATGACATCTGTGGAATACCAGATTTTCCGTAAATTTCCATATTGCGTGGTCCGTGCTTTACAGTGACCTTTTGACCTCTAGCGTCGAAAGAGGGAGCACTTTTGAATATTCGAAGTGATTAATATTTCAGACTAATTTAGCATGGTATGGTGCAATTTCCATGGATAAAGTCATGATGAGAAATGACGACTAAGTGTCAGAACGCCCGTGCGTTATTTATGGAATTGTTCATCTCTTAATTCGTATGGCTTTATGGAATGATAAAACAAAAAAATCGAAATGCATTTTGTATTCTACTTAAAGCTGCATGCACATTGTTATGATTTCCTGTGGTATCGAAAACAATTTAATGAATTGCAGACTATTGAATTCTTAGTAACGAATATACTTATTTCAGTAGTCGTACAAGGTAACTGGTAACTTAATTGGAATGAGTACTCTCCGATTAGGCACTAGTGCGTAAATCCTTCTATGCATAGGGGTGATCGAAATGTGCTTCCATGATAGGCATTTTTACAGGAAGCCAAATATTGATCAATTTCACAAAACACAAATTGTCGCCCATACTGCTTGGATTATGTATGTATATATATGTATATATACTGCCTGACATAAAAAATGCTCCACTCTAATATATGAACTTTATTCCACTCACACTCATGAATTATAAGATAGCATCAGATATGCAGCAGGGTGAATACCTCTCACCAACCATTCGATGCACTCTAATGCGACCATCGTGAAAATCCAAAGTGAAACGGGATTCATCCGTCCACATCACTTGACGCCATTCCTCTGTGCTCCACGACAGATGCTACTCACACCATTCCACACGCTTTCGCTTGTGTTCGAGACCTGCGGAGAAAAAAATTGGCAGTGAAACAATGTCATTGTGTGAAATTCTCGCATTACTTACTTAGAGGAATTCTTACAGCAGGTCGGTATGACCTCAGGCCCGCTTCTGCTAGACGGCGATATGCTGTTCGTATACTGCATGCAATTCCTGCTGCAAATATCTAACAATGGCTGACTATTTTACTTCAAGACTGACGAGGAAGAAGTTGAGCTACCCAACATTAATATGTGAATCTCAAGCTGTAATTAGAGGTGCTTGTACTCCTACTTATTGATACCAAGACATCGTATTTTCAATGTACCTGATGTTTTATTTCTTATTTCTAGTGAGGTTTCAGCACTATGTACTCACTGGCTTTACCATGCGGAGAACGAAATAATACGTCTGTTTCCGATTGAAGTTTGTGTCCAATAATTCTGGTTAATTTTTTGTTTCTGAAATCCTGGGATTGAAGATCGAGATATCCGGACTTTGAATTCGTCTGAAAGATCTACTAAATTTGTGGAGTTAAAATATGACGACTTAGTACATAGTTTCCATGTATCGGTATTTGTGGTTTCCTTGATTTACCTAGTTATTGAATTGCAATGTAATTAATTGGCTCTGAGAGTTTATAGCTCGTACTCAATATACGATTAAAGAAAAATACAAGATCAATGTCACAGAGTTGAATTCCAATAGGATTTTATCCAATTTTCGAAATGCAGTTAGAGCTGCCGCTCCAATGAGCTTCAGGAAGTTAGCGATTTATAAGCCTTGGTTGGATTATCTAGATAACCATATACACGTAGATAAAAAAGAACCGAGATGTATTTCTTTAAGTATAGCACGTTTCAAATGAAACTCGTTCAAAAATTCAAAGCAAATAAAATCTTCTGCTTATTTTGGTGCAGTGTCATTCCATAATGAAGAATCTAGAAGATGTTAAGTGGGCTGTCCTCTCAGATTTCCACAAATCTTCAATGGTTGACTAAATTATGTACTGTGATTACTGAAGTAGTTTCCTAAGGTTCCACATATTCAAGACTGGTGTGACCTCCAAGGAAGACACTGTTACCAAATGTACACTTTTCAAACCTGGGTTGTACAATATTCTTGGTTTTCGATGGCATACTTCAGTGTATCCTGACCTTCTTGCCCATTCAACTCCGTTCGAATTCTCAACCAGCTCCATTTGGTAGCAGTTCTCAATGCTACGCTTTGTAAACAGATGGCTGAGGTAGGCAGCTTTGCATTTCTTCCATTTCTTACAAATCCTGGAATCGATGCCGGAAGTCATTCATGAGTGGAAGGACATGCTCTGTGATGATCAAACCACGGACGCATGGCATATGATCGGAAGCATGGCAAAATTGGCAAGTGATCGCGAAGTCGTGTCTCATGAGTTTCCTATGCCTGAATTCTAACTTATTGACAATGCTGAATAACTTAGTCTTTGAATTAATACGTGCCTTTTCGAACCTTGTAGCTCACAGCTCAGCAAGGTGACAGGTTTAGAGTCAACAAAGTGAAATGATCATGATGAAAATCATGATTGTTCATGACGTCCGATCACAGTATACTAAGTGATTTGCAGAAGTATGGTAGGGATGTATTAAAAAGAGTAGCTTCTGGTGCTCTTGTGAACTCCTGGCATATTTCCTAAAGTTTCGCCCCCCCCCCAAAAATAAAATCATCCCTTGACCTACGTGAACCCCCTGGCGATCTCTCCTCGGTTGGGAAACGCTGCTATGAGACTATAGGAATACTCGTATCTGTTGTTATACTGTGAAAATTTGTGAGAGCTCATATAATCACCTTTCGTTTATATATGTATATCAGAATTCGTTTTCATACATGGAGCACTACATTGACGGATTTCGCGATATACCGGCATATCATTACGTTATGGTTTATCAATAATGCTATTATTTTGATAAGATTATATCGCTATTATCCTGTTGTGTTACTGCTATGCATTATGTTTTAGGACTGGCTTTCATCTATTTCCGCAGAATTTATCATAGAACTTTGCAATACAAAAATGAAGTTCAGTCAAATGACTAATTAAGTAACATCTTATGCGTGATTTATGAAACATCTTCAATTTTGTTACTCATGATTTAATTGATTTTTCAGAAAATATGCTCTCAAAACGCGAAGTTGAGAAAAACCACGAAGGAAGATAAAATAACAAGTGCGAGTAGTTCACAACTGAAGAAGGACTTCATTTCTCATCAATGGAGCGACGGTGACTTTGGTGCCAATGGGAGGTGGTCTCCATTGTTGAAGAACTTTTGTTTGTCACAATCATTTAAGAGCGCAGCTGCGCATCGTGATCTCATATCCCACTTCTTGCCATCCCGAATTACACCTATGAAGCCCCCTTAAATTCATCTTGCGGACATCTCTCATCTGCCCTGTATTAATCCAGCAGCTCGGAATAAAGCTATCTATAGGAAAGCCACAAGAGAGGTAAGTTCTATAAATGAAGGAGCATTATAAGGTATTGTGACATATATTGTATGTGTACAAGGTATATTGTGATTGATACTTAGCAATCGACTGCATATAATGGTATAATTTAAATTAGAAAGTAATTTTTCGTGCTTCGAGGAATCTTTCTTTCATGATTCAGCATCGTCCGCCATCAGTCAATCATTCGAATTTGAATGGTTAACTTTAAAATACGTTTGTTCAACCACAACGAAAAGAGGGTCCATCCTATTGTACTTGGAAGTAATGTGGACGGATATTATATATTCGTAAGAGTAGAGACTGCAAAATGTAGGCTTACCGGAAGAGCAGCTTCTGTCTTCGAACTATAAACTATAGCTATAAATTTCACGTCAGGGAAATCGGTATTGCTAGACTATCATATTCTGTAGTTATGTCTCGTCTTAAAATCGTATTTGAAAATTTTGCTTTTCGAAATCTGACTCCGGAATTTTATATGATTTGTAAATTTGTAATTCTAAAATGGCATCGTGATATCCGCGTGTTCTTGGATGAGCTCACTATTTTCCGTCTCTTTCGAAATGCAACCTTTACATTGATTGTCATGGAAATCTAATGGAAATCATTTTCAATTTATTTTAAAAAACGGAAAGACCTTGGTGCAAGGGATCCCCTTTATTGCAGAATGATTAAATATAGGCGCTGGTGTCAACTCACTACCTGCTTGCTAATGAGAATGAGCCATCAGGACGGGCCAATCGCCTGCTCCCAGCGGCATATGAGCTATATGCCCAGCTGACGGGGCAACCCACAGGTCCCATAGTGTGAGCATTGTATATATGTGTGTGTAAGCGGAGAGGTGTTTTGTTTCGTGCGGTTGTGATTTTCAGAGGGGACATAGAGGTGAAGAGTGGAGAGAGGAGTCTGTGTATTGTAGGTATTCTTTTAAGAAGGGTGATTTGTTGGTGCGGAGTTGTGCTGGTGTTCTGCGTGTACGTCAGTCGAGTGTTTGTTCTGATTTGTGAACTGTGATGAATGGCGTGAATTATTTGTTGTCTTGTCTGCATTAGGTACGTGCCGACGTGATGGGTGTGTGTTTGTATCAAGTAGCTACTTTGTTGTTGTGTTGGATAGCTGTGTGATGGGGGGTGAGGTGCGCTTCCCTGTGCTGAAAACTTTGGGGTTTGGTGTTTGGAAGGTGGTAGTTGTTGCGAGAGGAGACGAAGAGGGTGGTGTTGCATTTGCCTTGTTTAGAAGCTGTTTTGCTGTTTGAAATATATGCCCTACATGAATTCGTATGTTTTCGGCTTCTGCTCACCACCATATTCACGACAAAGACCTGGAGGTCTTTCCGCTTATCAAAAATAATCGGCACCATACTCGATGCCGAAAATTTATCCTTTTCCCTTGCCTATTTGGTCCAGAGTGTAATATGTAGATTGTGGTGAGTCAGTAGTTCTGCCGCAGCTCACCTCCAATTTCAAGATATTTGTGTGCTCTAAAGTTGAGATGATTTTTGTCCCTCAGTCGCATATGATAATTATGGCGGTATTGTCATAATCAATCAGTCATAATCATTCAGTTTCTGAAAGCTTATCTTATTTGTGAATGTGTCGCATGACGTAGAAACGCAAGTAACAAATGAGAAATAGAGAACTGATTGAATAATACTGCCCATTTACGATCAACTGCTATCTGAATAGGTTTAAACTAATTTATCATTTATGCGAATACACCATATGTGATGGACCAAATGAAAAAAGGCCAATAAAGTTAAACATTTTTAATGCATCCGCTATTAAAAGTCTTGTGAACTTTCAGCCTAGACTAAATGAACCAGCGAATTGTAAACTGATTTGTAGGCGATCAAATTGGTAACTTAATGTGTTGCGTTTTGTTCTAGGCCTGCAATTCTGGCATTTGATGCTATGTCTACCCTCCCGTCCTTTCGCTGGATTGACTAGATAGAAGGATTCTCTGAGTCAATCTCCGCACACAGCCAACTATCTTTCAGGAAACAAGCAGACCATCTGTTCGTTATGTACTTGAGAGGAGCAACATCCCCATGGAAGCAGCCTATTGGATATCTAGCACTGAGGAATTCAACATCCACCTCTGATATTGAAAGCAATTTTGAATGAAGCAATTTCCCGCTCTTTTGAAAAGGGTAAGTTATTTCATAGTCATCCATTCATGCATTCGAAATCAGTCATTCGCTTTTTATAAATTCCGATGAATTGTGATGAATGCTGACCAACAACTTTCTGTGTAGGTCTATCTCTTCACGATGTGTCACAATTAGTTACCTCGATAACAGAATTTTGGAAATGACTTGTTCCAGATCATATGATTATTTAGCGAATATTGATTAAGAGCTATTTGATGATGAATGAGCTATGTATTGCAAACATAATCAATCCACAAACAGATTAATCCAATGGTTGCAGTAGCATTGTATCTGTACACTTGCGGATTGGAGAACGACATCAGTCCTCATTAGGACAACTTCAATTAATAATTTGAATTACTAAGCATTATATTCTATTATAAATGGCTGCTGTGATGATTTTCATCATCGTATGAGAAATAATGCACATTCATGGAGATCAAAGGTTGTCAACCTAAGTCAGCCCGCAGACCAGTGGATTATGTTTAACTTTCTCATGGGGCTCAACGCAGCTCCATTCAGTGGCTAATCAGTACAAGATGAATATGTATATTGCGACTTTTGCAGGCATGTATAATATTGCATTTGATATTGAATTGCAATTTCTTGGTAAAAAATTACTCTTTTCCACCATCGTGTATGTATATACAAAAGTTGTAAACTGGAAGATAAAGGAAACGAGGTGTACAATGCCCTACATAGTCTCTTTGTTTTAAATACAAGCTATGAAAACGTTTTGGTAGTAGTACTTTTGCTATTAAGAAACTTGCCAAAAACCATCCTAGGATATTCAAGGCGCTTCCATCCTGTACAACTACATAGCGATGTTTGCAAGACAATATTGATTTTCTTTATCAAATTAATGGTCAACATGTCGCAGCCCAATTTTATAGATCATCTAATCGAAACCGACACCATAGTGTGTTTCCTCCCTTGATTTTTTCAGAAATGTACTTCTGACTACTGAAGCTGTTATTCTACAGCAAAAATGTTAAGTATGACTCATATAACTTGTATTTTTTCTTCTGATTTTTTTACTGGATAACTTGTTTGTGGATGATATTTAGTGTATACTGATATCCAGGTTCATATTCATCATTAGTGACCAGTGACCACATGCGTATCAAAAGAAATTTTGGATCATGAGCATTCTCATGATATGAAGTAGTACGTCGAAATCGAACAATGACTGCAATGAAATGAAATTGTGTTCTATTAATTATCAGTTAACGAAATCGAAATCCCGACTGGAACTCCATGGATTGGTTCCGCTATTCCTCATGGGTTTCCTAATCCAGCGGGCATCAAGTCTCTTTCGAACACTCATTCACTCTCACTCAGCTCGTGTTGATGACCTTGAATATAAAGCGTTGGAAGATTCATCTGCTTCATCGTATAGACAATAATGCAGGACTGCACAGGATGAATACGCGCACGTTCACCGATAAGTTGTCAGGAATGAGCCAATGAGCGACCGATATGGTTTCAGTGCTCGATTGATGGTTAGTATCTTGCACTTCTGCCGATCAACTGAAACGCAGATGCTATGAAGTGAAGAGAATGAATGAGTCAGCTTTGTCTCTAGCAGAAGGATTGCAAAGCATATGTTCGCTGCTTGTTAACTCTGGCAACGGCTGCGCCTTGCTAGTTGCTACAGACCGGCAATTCCAATCCTGGGATTGAGAAATTAGCAAAATGAACATTAGCGAATCACTCAAAACTGGGATTAGCAATTAGCCAACCCCCGGGATTGAGATTTTCGGAGGCAAATTGATAAGTAGACCACAGTTTTTGCTTACATTGCCTCAGGTTAGCTCAATCCCGGGATCGATCAAATATCGGAATTAATTTGCTCATAGAGAAATATTCTACTTTGACCACAGTTGTTATGTACACGCAGCTAAGGTTTTCAGTTCCGAGATCACAGGATCACATTATTTTTACGGGATTCGTTAACATCTGTTTTTAGACAGGCTGTATGAAGATGGAGTAACAAGGAAGTAACATTGAAGATAAACATATTTCATTGTTACAAATTGGAATTTATTGTTATATTTGAAATTTCCTTCTTCATTATCAATGTTAGACCTAAGCTATCAAGAATACATCAGACACGATAGTCATGCAAGTGTGTGTTACTTATTCATACATTTTTACTTTTTTGCTGAGCGTTGGCGCTAACTGATAGTTCGCTGCAATGAGATAAATTCAATCACAATAACGTGACATTAGTAGACCAGCGTGAGCATAAGTCCTGGTTTTACCGGAACTTTCCCGGTTTTGGCGATTTTGTCCCGGCGTCTCAAAAGTATCTTTCGGGACAGATGCATGTTACGGTTTTGCCGTGTTTCAGTGCTAAAATTCACTTGCAGATACGATCAAGGCAATGCCTAATGTGAAGCTTAATTTTGACATGCCATACCAGCAGTTTTTCAACTTTTTAAAAAAAGGCAAATGTTGCATGACATACATTCAAACAGAAAATACGAAAATACGCAAATAAACAGCATTTCTGATTTTATTGCCATTTCAACTATAAATAAAGAGTTTCGATACAACATTAGTTTCTTATTGTGTACAAGAAAACTATATGGAAACAATGCTACTGAGGGAGGCAGAAATGTGAACACAGAAGTGATTAAACATTAAATAAAGTGTATTTTCTTATTTATATATAATGCTTTGTTGATAAATCGAAATACAAAATAGCTTTCTTGGTGAGATGTGTACAGAAGAAATCACGTTTCGGAAGAAAATCTGACAAATGACTTGTAGAACGCAGGTTTACAAAACGGCATCAACAATTTGCGAGAGTGTCTTGCATGCCTATTTGGCGCACGAACAATAAAAAAAGATGTGAGAGGATGACAGTGTGCGTGATTAGCAACTTCTCGAATCTATTTGACACAGCCTCGATCAAGTCTGACTTTCAGTGGAAGCTTAATGGTGATGAATCCCCAACGCTTGACGATGCGCTCCAAACAATCGAGTTTCGTAAGCAATTTCGTAGGGATGTCACAAATAACAGGCCAACGAAATGAAATTCTGGAGTATACAAATGAAATGTAAGCTTGCCATATGATGCAGCTGTCATTGCCATTGACTGAAAAGCGTTTAACCAATGACAAGGCACGACAACACCTCTGATATAAAGAGGAAAATTCACGATTCCATGAACAAATAGTATTTTAGTTCATATAGTCATAGCATTTTAAATACATAAACAATTCACATTTGGTGACAAGAAAATTACTGAATTGTTTCAAATATTTATATAGTTGACATCTTCATGCCACGACGAAATAGAATCGAATTCTCTCAGTCGTAGAAAGCAAAAGATACAAATAAAACAATATACAACATAAACCAAAAAAGTTTTATTATACATTTCAGAGATCAACATTAACCAAATATCATGAAATTGATTATTACATAATAAGTTATGGAAAAACAATTGCAGATATACACATTTATTTATACATCCTGTATGGATGAAAATATATTAAGAATCCGTCATTGTTCATAATGAGGAGGTAATGAGTCCTGAACATAACGAGTTAAACAATCAATGACTGAACACCGATTGAATAAATATACTAAAAACTAGTGGAAATGGAAAAAGCATTCATTAAATTGCCACATACTGTAGATACGAAAAACAAACACCAAAATCACATACGGAGTTCATTATTGAGTCACATCATCGAAGTGAAGGTTGTGCACTATGTTTCGCCACTTTCTCAGTCCTCTGCTATGAATTAGTTAGGATAACGAAAACTAGATGAAACGTTAAATCAAACAGATAACAGGTATTTGAAAAGCAGGCTACCAATAGTCAGTTTACATAACGCGTAAGGATGAAGATTCAATGATTGTCACAGTATGGGTTTGACGATATTACCCAACAACATATATTAAAATTCGCTGTTTGTGTCAGCAACTATCATTATCTGTAAAGGCCTATCGGTTTGTCCCGGTTTTTGGATAAAAATAATCTGGTCACATTGCATTAGACAAGCAAAATCAATCACTACGGTATGTGAAAACCAATGAAACAGATAAAGTCCTTTGGTAACTTAATATTTTTTCTTGGCTTTCACATACCGTATTGATTTTACCTGTCTAATGTCACGTTACTATGATTGAATTTATCTCATTTTTGTAATAAACAAGAATGAATTTTTGCGCATCTTTGTGCAGCATGCCAAAAATTGTTTACTTTCACTGACATCAACAAATAAAACTTTGTTCAGGCAGTCGAGAGAAAGAAAGAGAGCGTTATGCATGCAAGCGCACTAATATTTACTGTAATGAATTTTTGAAGTGATTATTATGCAATATCGGTCTGCTATCAGACGTTACAAAAGTCATGGGATTTGCATTTCGATTTGAAAATCACAAACCAGGTTTTAATGCGACAATGTATATTGTGAACGATAATCAGATCTGCTTATTGATACATTCTATGTCTGCATGCGAAAAGAAAACTGTCAATTTTTTTATAAAAATTTCATATTTATTTAAATATTTTAAAATAAAAACGAAAAGTGTTGGTCGATCGATTTCATGTCATTATTGGACATATCTTCAGGACAAAGTTACAATGCAGATAAAACCATTAAATACATCAATTGAGAACTTGTCAAAGCTAAAAGAACTCTTGGCAATTGCGTCTAAAACCACAGAAATTGAGTACATGCTAAAAACAATACAATAGAAACTGATTTGCATTTACAATTCCGTCTGAAACTGCGGAATTCAATCAAATGTTAAAACAATAAAATTGGAACTGAAGACTCGTGTTCGTTCATCAAGGTTGAACTATTGATTTGTTTCATGATCAGACTTTCAGCAGTGCGCGTGTACTTTGTGCGAAAAACTATCTGGAAATTGTCATAGCTATTTCTATGAACGTGTTTGGTTATCTCAGTATCTTTAGGTCTACTAAGTATAGTAGTCTAGTATATTAGTCTACTTTCCAAGTTTTCATGAATTCTGGTGGTAAAGTGTCTACGAGTCTCGCCAATATAGCAATTGTCACATTTTGCCAACATTTGAATTTGTATACAATACTAGAGGCGAAACTCATAGGCATCTTTGTTCGGAAACAATTTTCTCGTTTTGAAAGTATCGAAGGCGACAGAGAATTTGCAAGTGTCGGGCAAGATGCGATTGATCGAGTGAACAGTTTTGAGAGTTTGCTTTTCTTTTTCTTTGATGTACGGTAATCGCCAATATATGCGATCACGGTCCAAATCATCATCATTTTGACCATTACTAGGTCCGGAATTCAAAATTTTGTCTCTAATTTTCTAGATGACTTTAGTATGAAAACCATTGTTAATAAACAATAGATGCGATTTTATTACAAGCACTCTCAAAATAAATATCTTTGCTAGAGAGACGCTTAGCACGATAAATGAAGGAGTAAATATCAGCAGTTTTGTGCTCCTGATTCGCAAACGTTTGCAAACGATTCGTAAATAATCAGATTTCCATCAAATTGATTCATCAAAATGATTCGTAAATCAGATTTCCATTTTCAGTATTGGCTCTTGACATAAAGGAAAGGAACATAAATACCGGTGTTGGTGTCTTTCAAAGTCCATTCAGTCTCAAATTTATCTGCATTTTTGTGTACAATAACGGCGAGAAATTTGATTTGCTTTTCATGTTCATTTTCCATGGTAAATTGAATACTTTTATGCAAAGAAATCAAATAGTCGAAAAATTCCACAGCTTCAAGTTTGTTTTTGAAGACTGCAAAACATTTTTTTATTTAAATATGTTTCAAAATTTCATTATTTAAATATGTTTGAATACATATATATATTTTAAATTTTATTAAAAAAATCATTTTTATTTCATACCAGTTTATCATTAGTAAGGCAACCCAAAAGTCGTAAACCCAAATGAAGCAATATTGAATTTATTCCTTTATTATCGTACCTAGCACCTGCCACTTGAAAATGGGGTGTTGCCGTTTTCTATAGATCATTTCAATGTGTATAAGTAGTACACAACTTCATTATTGCTACATGGAAATGACTTGCGGATGAGGGTATCAACCGTTATATTGACTGCTACACATGGTAATATTTTTAAAGTGCACAGTCAATTCACTTTTAAAATTACTACGTCGCAGATTTCATAGTTTTTACAAGTCGTATTTGTGTTGCCCTCAGTCAGTGCATGTAACATGTTATCAGGAGGTAATCGTTTAATATGTTGCTTTGTAACTAATTATAACTTCAGTTAAAAGCACGACGTACTCACTTAATTTTCACTCGATTTTTATTATGCAGGAGGATGTAGTTACAGTATTGCTTCTATTTTTATCTCCCTATACCTTCACTATTTCTTCACTTTTCCATATATTTTTCCATTCTGTCTTTTGTTTATTACTGCTTTTAGTCGTCTTTTTGTATAGTTATTTATCTTTCCCTAGATCAGTTTAATCACTAATCTAATTTTTTCATTTTCACTTCTTTTGTCTATTAAGTTTTTTGAGGGACAACTGATGTGTCTATGCCCGTGCTCTTCCCTCAAACTTTGTTCAACAAAGAAGCTAATTGCACTGAATTTCATTAGACATCGGTTGGTTTTATAATATCGTTGCCTTGAACAAACAACCGTTCTATTATCCATAAAACTATATTTAATGTCATAATCAGATTGAAATATTTAATGATGGTGACTAGATAGCATGTAGTGGAATACTTCCACTTAGAAAATAAGAGAATATTCAGTAGTTTTCTATGGTATTGCATAGGTAGTCTCAACAGTCATAAACGGGTTTCAAATTTAGCGCTACAAATTTCATTTTTCATTCATGCTCTAGGAGTCTATCTGATTAACGTGATTCTTACACTGGTTGTGAACATTTCTTCAACGCCTGATATCAAACATTTTCTTCGGATATTTTCTATAATAGCCTTTGTAATCACACAGTAGATGAAGCTTAGAAAATTACCTCAATGAATATTAGACTGTACGTACAATTTATAGCACAATTACTTAATTGCAGTGCTTATTACAGAAGTGCTTTAATGATTTCGTCGATAAGAGCAGAAACAAATCAAATTATAATTGATCCTGTTAATTAATAAATGTAATTTAGAAATAAATTTTTATTGATTTTGTAAGATTTATCTGTTGGATTTTGCTGATTTCATATTGAATTATGCTGTGTTTATATTGATACTGAATTCATAATTACTGATAATATTTAACCTGTTAAGGATGGAGGACGAGCTCGTCCTTGCTATTCAACTGCCGAGTTGAGCACATGAGAAAATCAGTCTATAAGTGCCGAGGACGAGGTGCGCCACCTGGGCAGATTTGGCATTTAAAAATAGGACGAGATGAGCTAACCTGTCCTCAAGAGGCTAAATATATCTTTATATTGAACCGCCGGGAGTTGTTAGTGGAAAAGTGGCAAAGCAATTTCTATTCTGGATATTGGAATAACCTTTCATTAGTAAAGTCATAACCAGAGGAAATTTCTGAATATTCATCTGAGAAACAGAAATTGCTGCTCGAGCAATTAGTTTGGCAAAATATATTCTCGTAGACTGATTGTGACGTCATAGAATTTAACTCAATTGTCCTGATTGCACGATACAGTTAGATTTTTAGCAGTTAGAATATTGATTCTCTTTAAATTCGGCATGTAGTAGGAACAGCCAGCTTCCACTATTTGCTTCTCAGTGTCAGCGTCCCTAATTATCGACTTACAGATGTGCGTGAAAAAATGAATCTAGTGTGTCTTAGTAGAGCCAAAGCACTATTGATACTATAATTATACACTTCATGATCAACGGCTATGAATATATTCTCATTGTTGCGACCTTCATTATATTGATGTCGAATATCTTTCAGATTTGCCATCTAACAAATGGTGTTGTAACATGACCGACCAACCCCACATTCGTCACTGCCTCAACTGAGTGGATGGAATTCTGACAGATTATTAGCATCAGATTTCCATTTTCAGTATTGGCTCTTGACATTGATCAACTGGCTTCAACAAAGACAACAACACCCAAAGATAATGGACGGTTTTTGATAATACTGTCCTGGTGAATTGATTTCTTCCAAAAGTTCAAAGTAAGTTCAATTATTATAAATGAAAGATAAACACATTCGTCAATTTCTTGACTGCGTGGATGGAATTAGATGCTTTTGTAAATTATGTTTTGCTGCACACAAAAGCAAATGTTGCTCTCAATTTTAGTCTGCCGAAAAACCAAGCAAAGAGAGAGTATGTACTGATGTGATAATGAAAAAGAAGTCATGACAGCAGCATGCTGCTAGGAAGATATCGTTTGTGACTCCAATCAAGATGCTATTACGAAATAAAAGCTATGTTTCCTCATAATTGATGCTTGTTTTCTTGCACAAAGTGGATCTGCTATGCTAGGTTATGTATCGGCAGATGCCAAAGCTAGCATTGATTTGCAGCTTCGCTTGTAATCTGTCAGTTTTTAAGCAAATCCCACCAACATTACCAATAGTTGTTAATCGATCACTAATTGTTAAAGAAAAGGGAGCAGATAGCACGAAGGCATCTACTATTCGAAGCAGAACTGTAAGTCTAGATTCAAGCATTATTACCATAGCTCCACAAAAATCATGCTTCAATTTCGCGCACTAGATTTCTGTTGCTGCATCAGTGATATCATAATCATAGAGACAAGCAAGCAAGGAAATTACGTCTTTCAACAAATTAGTATTGAATCTGTATTTTGTGAATAAATAAAATTTTTGCGAATAAAAAATTTGAGGGATGAGTCATGATAATGTGGCGACTTTATGGACAATTTGAAATGATTGTTTCCTTCAATTGCTCTATAATGCCTTCTTCCACCAGTTTCCATGTTTCATCATAAATTCGCTTCCGGTTGAGGTACCTTCGACTTCTATACTGCAGCAAGTTATAGACTTATTGCATACTACTGCTGTCTTGTCCTCAACGAGTAGTACACATTTTGAGGAGTAGTTTCCAAATTTTCGCGGAGTTTACAGTCTTTATATTATCCATTGTCTTTGGAAAATGCCATTGTCATTTTCCAGTCTCCACGCAAATAAGTTGTAATAAATGTTACTACTTGTTACTTATGAAGTAGAGTCCAACATTTATATGAAAACAGAAATCCAATTTGAAAATGCCATTGTCATTTTTCAGTCTCCACGCAAATAAGTTGCAATAAATGTTACTACTTGTTACTTATGAAGTAGAGTCCAACATTTATATGAAAACAGAAATCCAAATTGTCAACGTCCATTGTCACTTTTCAATCTCCATTCAAATAAGTTGCAATAAATGTTACTACTTGTTACTTATGAAGTAGAGTCGAACATTTATATGAAACAGAAATCCAAATTGTCAACGTCCATTGTCACTTTTCAATCTCCATTCAAATAAGTTGCAATAAATGTTACTACTTGTTACTTATGAAGTAGAGTCCAACATTAACAAGTCCTCTAATTCCTGCGTTAGACCAGTAGGTTGTTGCTCAGTTTGTTGCACATTGGGTGAATCAAATGTGGATTCCGCTAATCTTCGCTTTTCTTCTTCTTTCTCATGATCAATGAAATCTTCCAGATATGTAAAATGCTTCATCACAAAATGAATCGATAAGGAGGAATTAGCTAAATTTGGATAATGTCTTGACATTTTGAACAATTTGATCAGTAATGTCACATATGAACGTGAAAACTTTATTTTGTGGGTCTCATTTAACTCTCACGAATTTTGTATAATTCATATTAGACAATAACTTCAGTCGCTGAAG
The DNA here is from genome assembly GCA_907163375.1 of Prostheceraeus crozeri. Taxonomy (NCBI): domain Eukaryota; kingdom Metazoa; phylum Platyhelminthes; order Polycladida; family Euryleptidae; genus Prostheceraeus; species Prostheceraeus crozeri. The sequence goes on along the minus strand of CAJQUW010013625.1, from coordinate 7,834 downwards.
CACTTCTCCTTGTAAAACATAGCAGCGTAGAAGATTCCGATGTGTAATTTTCTCAAAACCAATGAGTTTATTCAATGAAGAGATGCACGATGATGTACTTATAATATCCTTTTTCTCGAGAAATACAGGTAAATTGCTGCTGTCAACATCCTTGAATGAATCTCGGATTATTTCAAACACTTCTCTCTTTTTATCTTCTTCGTTTCCACTCGTCTTCTGTTTCTTTCTTAGTGATTCATTGATAAAATTTGCTGTTATCGTTTTGAAGAAATCCAGATGGTCTGGTGAAATAAGAGGCACAACTTGATCCACGAAGCAACAAAATTCTCTCTCTAGTTTGCTGACGGAGGACATTGCAAATGAGAACTTTGCTTCTAGCGTACACGATACAATGACAGACGAGAGAGAGAAATGAACTTTTAGTAGCAACTTTGCCACCGTTGCCATAACGATCTTCAACCTGATGACAGTTTGCAATTGTTTTGTCGTCATGTGAGTGCGCTGGCAAGAATTAAAACAACTTGCCTAACGTACAATTAAAATCTCATTGTTTCACAGAGCACTAGCGACAACAGGAATTGTAAGAACGCCAGATGAAATGACAATAGTGAGAGCGCCTAAAGAAATTGTTAAACATGCACCAACGCCTTGTGTCACATGCCATCGTTTTCTTAATTTATTATAATGTTCTAGTTTAAGTAATAGTTGCGCTTCCTTATCTTTCATGTACCTGACTCTATCTTTGTGTTTTGCTATATCCATTTCATTGGGAACCGAAGGTTTTATTTCATATGATAATGAAGGATATAAGGGGGCTGATGGTTCTTTTGTTTTTACATCTTCCATTTTTAAATGAATATTTTTGTTCATATTCATTTTTGTTTTTTGCTAAATTTCAAGAGGGGGCTATTTGCATTTTTGGTTTGCTAATTTCAAGAGGACCCTAATTTTTCATTTGGATTTGTTAAATTTCAAGGGGGGCTAATTTAGCATTCGTGAGCTGATTTTGTAGCTAGGGTAGTTAATTTTGGGGCTGATTTTGCAGGTATGTTAATTTTGGATTTTTTTATAAATTTCAGGAGGACCCTATTTTTGCATTTTTCATTTTTTTATCTACCTAGGTATGGGATCCGGTGCTGAGCGAAGCGATGCGCCGGATCCTATACCCTATACTACTCTTGATAGCATCGTCAGTTGTGGACATCCACATATACCTTCATGATTTACTTTTACCCAAGCACCAGGCCTATATATTTTAATTGATAGGTCTAGTTGTTCAGATTTTTATCGCAAAAATGAATTCTGCGAAGATGTCACTTTTTCCCCCCTTTCAATGATGGATTTTTGCCAAGGCACTTCGCCAGCACTGGAACTGAAATATTTCACCAACTTCTCCCGTACCGTGTATGCATATTTTGAAGACCTTTCTGCAGACATTTCTCCAATATTTTCCAAACCTAAAAAATAGAGTTATGTTTATTAAAAAGGAAAGTCATTCGAACAGTATCTAGTCGTGAAATTTTGTTAACAATTATTGATTTCCTTAAAATAGAATATGGTGTACATTCAATGAATAAAATCTAAAGTACGAGTCATAAATAAAGCATTTTCATATCAATAAAAATTCAAAATCAGAAATAGAATTAGCTATCCCATCATCAGTTCGCGGATACTAACTATGATGGAAAAATAAGTATGTTTTCATGTTAAATGATCGTCGAAACAAGTAACTTGAATTTAAAGTAATCAAATAATTAAAGTAAATTTAAGTATTAAATTATCATTGATTTTTGTGATATGAGCATATAAGTATACTTACCCGTATCTGCACTTGCTATTTGTCGCCATCCTCCAAGATGTACTACGCCATTTTGATCTTCAAAGTCAACAAAGCTTGGTGGACTGTACTGAGTGGCACTAGGTATAGAGTGTTCATCTGTTGATTTCAGGTAATTGTGAAGCAACACAGATGCCCAAATAATTGAGTCCACTTGTTCTGGTTGACATGGGATTGGCCGTCTGAATATACGCCATCGAGCAGACATAATGCCAAACGCATTTTCCACAACACGACGTGCTACTGAGACGATAATTGAATATTTCTTTGCCTTCCGATAAATTGTGTCCAGAGAAGGGCTTCATTAGATAGGGACGAATGGGAAACGCGTCATCGGCCACAAACATATAGGGCACTTTTTCTTCGGTGCCGGGGAGACCTTCCGGGGAAGGGACACATAAATTATCTTTTTCAATGGCTTTCTTCACGTCCCAGTCCTGCCAAATTCCAGCATAACTATCTCTGCCACATCGACCAATGTCAACAAATCGGAACATGTATTTGGCGTCAACAATCGCCATCAAGACAACGGAATGAGTGCGTTTGTAGTTGAAGAAACGACTACCTGAGTTGTGTGGTGCTGAAATTACGACGTGTTTGCCATCCACTGCGCCAAGACAAGAAGGAAAATTCTAAAACGCCCAAAATTCTTTTGCCATGTCTTCGAATTCTTTCGTAGATGGTGGGCAGAGATACTGGGCATTTAGAGCACTTCGGATTGCTGACAAAGTTTCGCGAAAAATTACACACACGGTTGACTTTCCCAAACGAAAGCTATGAGCCACACTTTGTTGAGAATTTCCCGTGGCAAGCAGACGTAAAGTGACAGCCAGTCGTATACGATTGCTGATAGGATATCGGTGCGTTGTTTGATGTTGAATATATGGATCAATTCTCCGAAGAAGGTCGTCGAATCTCATTTTTGACATTCGGAAATAACTGAAATGTACTTCTGGATCCATACATCGCATCTCATCCACCAAACAACCTTCGCCCCTTATATTACGGGGTATGTTTAGTGGTCTGACATACCATCGCCTATTTCTTCTTCTTCGCTGTAACCAGTACATCAAAACGACAGGATCCATTTTCTGATGCATTTAAGAACCAAATCATCGTCCCGAGATGTCGCACGGCAATATATATGTATGAACAGTGTCACAGCAACAGCAATCGATAATTATGACGCACTGCATGATACGTAAACTGTTGTACAGCATTTTGAATGCCGCACAGCAAATTTGCTGTCACAGCAATACGACATGCTGTCCGGCCGCATCCGACATTTGCAGCATACGGCTTGCTGTACAACAGAAGTATGAATCCACCTTAAGACTAATCTTCCAGCATCTTGGATTTCCCATCCGAAGCGACAGAAGCAGAATAACAGTTATAGTGACATTTTCCCTGACGATCGCTCTTCTCATCGTGCGACTACTTCTCCAGCAAATTCTGCACAACTTGCGCATTTTACAAATTCATTGAACTCTATAAATCATCGCTGTGGAACTTCGTGGATATTAAGTAATGACATAGATGAGACGGATAAACTTAAAGAATCGAACTTGCCTACTGCTGCTATACAAGTAATTGACAGACATAGCATTGAGACTTTATCTGATTCTGATTTCAAGAGAAACTTTCTCATATCTTCAAAATCTATACAAACTATAGAAGAATTGACAAGGGGTCAGAGAAATAACCGTAGATGGTCGGAAGTTCGCAACTTTCGGATTACTGCCAGTAATTTTGGACGAGTTTTGAAAGCTATCAAAATTGGAAAGTTTCCACCATCTTTGTACAAGACATTATGCGGAGAATACAATCTCAGTAACAAGGATAGCATTATATGGGGATCTATTCACGAATCTATGGCTACTGAAAGGTATGTTGAAGTAACCGGGAACCATGTTGAGCCAAGTGGGATTTTTCTTTTTGAAAATGGAATCATGGCGCATCTCCTGATGGTTTAGTCGTGTCGAATTGCGATTTAGATGACAAAGGTGTTCTTGAAATTAAGTGTCCCTATAAATATCGTGATTGTAAGATTAATGGAAATTCTTGAACAGGAGAAAGCGGGAAATACTATGAAATCATTTTACCTGACAGAGGCAATGGAAGTTAATACGGAACACTTATATTATCATCAAATCCAGGGAAACATTTTTGCAACAAATTCAAATTGGTGTGACTTTGTGATATGGACAATGAAAGACATCTTCATCAAGAGAGTATTTCGGAGCGATCAGTGGGAGTAGTTAATAATGCGAACGCAAAAAGTGAGGATTAAAACGATGATGCGAACATGGCGTTCCAAACATGTAAATATGAACATTTGAATTCGAACCGCGTTCCAATCATGTGAATAGGAACCACGTTCCGATTGGGATTTGAACTGAGTTCATGTTTCGAGGTTCGGTACAATCAATTGTGTACTGGGGTTGTAACAGCCTGTTCCGATTTTGAATTAAAGTGAGTGAATTAGAACAGGGATGCGAACATTTATTTCGGAACTTGAATAGATAGTTGTTTGTTTTGAGACTGCTTGCTCAAATGCGACAATTGTGGCCATTGTGACTATGATGACAATTTTTATTTATTTTCATAACTAGGTTAAGTTATAAATACGTGGAAGTTGCTTCATGGTTAGCTTCCCAATTTCATGGATTGTTGCAAGAGACCTTGGTTATTCGCTAAAGGCTATAGAAACTGTTACAAATCTAAATGAAAATATCAAAGCTGGCGATTTAGTTGAACGACTAATGGATCTGGATGAGCATACCATGAATGCTAATTTGGATCGTAGTTGGATAGAAGATTTCTCAATGCTACATTATAAAGACAGTGAAATTAGGAGGATGAAATTGGAACTTTCTGAAACGGAGATAAAAAAAGTGAAACCTTCAATTGATTTATCGAAATGTTCTATCGATGAAAGTGACTTCAGAAAGAAATTAGAAACAGAGACGTTTAAACTATTATGTGAACGGAACTGCATTAGGTGTTTTGAACGGGAAAAATCCCTTCTCTTGTTACCATGTTCTCATTTTGTCATGTGTTCTACATGCTATATACCCTTGGAAACTACATTTTGTCCCCTTTGTGATGAAGAAATAATTTCAACAGTCACTGTATATCGTTCATAATGAGTCATCATGCGTGTCTGTGATTGGTTCCTATTGTGCAGCTTTTGTATATAAGGTTATCACACTTCTATTACAACCATATGTGTTGAGGATTGTAGACATTAATAAACATGCCATTTACCACGATCATTCCTGTTTCAATTATTCACAAAGACAATCTGTTTACTAGCAAGATTTTCTACTCTGCAAATGATGTTATTGGTTACAAAGCTGATCTCATAGATCTGATGGAGGATATTGTCACATTCTATCATTGTGAAGATGATATTGAACTTCAGAAACTCTTAATGAGGACATTGACCAATGCCCTTACGCGAGTATTACGATTTTGGCTCGATGAAGTGTTCAAGCCTCTGAGTTTGACGGAAGCTATTCCACAGAGTTCTCGTTGCTATTATGAAATGAGAACACGAAAATTGAAGACTTGTTTGCATGATATAATCGTATTTAGCCACTATGACGAAAATGGTGGTAAATTCAAGGTGGACATGTTTACCGGACCCCCGTCGATGAGCGTCAATGTGGCAGTGCAAGATGACCGGGACATAATCAAGTTTAGAGCATACTATGCTAATCTTTTAAAAGTCTTCGCTTCAAAACCATGCTGTTCATGCTGTCCTCTATCAAAGGATTTAATGTGTAATATAGAACAGCTTATAACTGCAACGACTCAGACTTTGAGTGATGTTGATGACTACGACCTACCATCTGTTACCGTTTGACTTTGTTGCATGGAACTAGGCAAAAATGTATATTTTCATAAATGCTTTGCTTTTAACACAATAAAAATGACTGCAAAACGAAAGGCATCTTTTTCTCGGAAGAATGGTTCTTTTAGACCTTCAAGTCAGTTTAAGAAGGCGTCGCGAAAGTTAAACAGCATGCGAAACAATAAAGTTAAGTGCAAATAAATTCAAAACTCAAGTGATGATTTCATCCGTGATTTGGCTTTTGCAATACACAAATGCCTCCCAATATACAAGCCTTTATTGAGTACTGATTCTCTAAACAGCATTAGAAAATTTTCAAATCCAAGAAGCAGTGATATGAAAAGGCGGAACTTAGTTCAGCGTGGAGGTGGTGGGTTTTTGAATATGTTGAATGATATTGGAAACAGCATTTACAATGTACTCAACAGTCCACTAGGGAAAGTTGTAGCAGGTGCCGCAGTGTTGCTATAGACGACGAATCATGGATTGACACGTCATCATTGATTGATGACTCATGTGAATATGTATATAAGAAAGCAGCGCTTGTACTCTTTAATCACTTTCAAGCTATCATTCATCTCTGACGGTTGAAAAGCTCCGAATAAGTACAGCATTGAATTATGTCTCAAAAAATGTTTATAGTTAGAGAGGAGAGCGACTCATTTGAACGTGATCTCTTTAAATTCCGACCGACAAGGAAGGTTCAAGGATTGAAATACCTTCTACTTCCAAACGTTGAGCTATGGTGACGATGGTTTCTACCTTCAAGTTCCATTTTTCCACAGTACTGGTATGTCTTCATCTGGATATAGCAACATGAGACAAATGCGAGTGACCTTTCCGAAATGGCAGCAGATGATACTCAAAACCATCGACTCTTTGGCGAAGGAATGCGTTGTGTTGCCCGAAAGTGCTCCTACACATTGGAGGAAGGCGTTAGAGGAAGGAAGTGGCTATAAGGATTTACCCGAGTTCGATACGCTATTCTTGAAATTGTCCGATTACTTTAAAGCATTCGATCTACTTGGAAATACTATGGAGTGTGATGATCTGAAGCGCGGACGATACATGGGTTTAATACACGTCAACGGACTATACATTGGTGCTCACGGCTCAACCGGAAAAGTGGCATCGTTACAAATGAAAGTTCTACAGTTGGTTTATGAGCCAATGCCGATTGATAAGTGTCTAATCACCATCGATAAACCTACTTCAAAAGATGAATGATGGATGAATGATGGATGTTGAAGAAAGCAAAAAGCGGGGACGGAAATCCAAGGAAGGGAGTGTTAAGTTGAAATTGAAACACCAAGATGCTCAAATTGACGCGAGAAGTTATTTTAATGCTGACATTGATGAGGAAACACAAATGCTGTGAATGTGAAATGAAAGTTTCTAAATGTAAATAAAGTTGTTATGGAACATGACTTGTTTTATTCTAAGCAAACTGGTGGGTGTTGGTCTTTAAAGCTTTTGAAATTTCAGGATGACAGATTTTCGCCTATTCACTGATCGCACAATGTGTGTGGCCGGACCAAGTCAGTCCGGTAAAACTACTTTTGTAACTCAATTACTACAATTTAGAAATGAGATGTTTAATAAAGAAATTAAAAGAGTTAAATGGTGTTATGGCATATTTCAACCACAACTACATTCTGCACTTCGCCAGAAAGGTTATGATGTGAAGCAAGGGTTACCGACAACTGAAGACATCAAAGCAGGTGACTTAATTGTGCTAGATGATCTATTGCGTGAAAGCAAATCATCGAAAGATGTAACTGAAATGTTTATTCAGACAGCACATCATAGGGAAGCCTTCATAATCTATATCACCCAAAACATTTTTGATGGAGGGAAAGAGCAAAGAACTAGGAGTTTGAATACACATTATTTGGCAATATTTAAAAATCCATGAGACAGCAGTCAGATACATCATCTCAGTAGACAGATATTACCTCGACAACCTAAAGTTCTTTCAAAAATATATGAAGATGTAACTAAGAAACCACATGACTATCTATTTATTGATCTAACCCAGGAATGTCCGGAACGACTTCGATTTCGAACTAATATCATACCTAATTCCGTTTGAACCAATGACAGTTTTCTCGGTTCACAGCTAGTTTTAAGCAATGTACTTT
>CAJQUW010013624.1:32500-39692 GCA_907163375.1 Prostheceraeus crozeri | reverse complement strand
ATAAGATAAAAGAGGAGAAAGAAAGAAAAGCGTATACAGCGAAAACAAAAAGAGAAAAGAAAGAACACCGATGAAAGTAAGAGGAGGGGGAGAAGAAATAGAACCAAGAAAAAGAAAAATAAGACAACGAGAGAACGAAGACAGAAAGGACAAAGAAAAGAAACAAAAGGAAGAAAAAAAAGATAATAGACGAGAAAAGAGAGAAACAGGCAAAAACACGACATAAGAGAAAGAACAAGGAGACAGACAAAAAGGGAAAAAAACAAGAGACCATAAAGCCGAGCAAAGAACAAAGAGAAAAAAGAACAAACATGACAGGAAAGAGCAGAGAAAAAAGAAGTAGACAGAGACAGATAACCGAAAAAGGAGAGAAGAAAGGACAAATAGAGAAGAAGAAAGACGGAAGAAGAAGCGAGAACATGAGAGAGAAGAGAAAAAAGAGAGAGAAAAAAGAAGGAAGAGGGAAGAGGGACGAAAGGCGGAGAAAGAAGGAAAGAAAGTAACGAAGCCAGAGAAAACAAAAAAAGGAGAAAGAAGAAGAAAGAGAAAAAGCAGTAAAAAGAGAAGACAGGAGAGAAGAGGAACGAGAGAAGAAGGAAAAAAAGAGCAGGAACGAGACAAGATCTGAGAAAAAGACCGAAAAAGAAAGAAACTCAAAAGAACTAAACAAGAGGGAGAGGGGAGGAGGGGGGAAAGAGAAGGGGACAAGGGAAGCAAGGGGGGGGGGGTGGGGGGAGGGGGGGCGGGGGGCGGGGGGCGCGGGGCGAGGGGGGGGGGGGGGGGGGGGGGGCGGGGGCGGGGGGGGGGGGGGGGGGGGGGGAGGGGGGGGAAGGGGGAAAGGAGAGGAGAAAAAAGAGAAAGGAACCAGCCAAGCCAAGGGAAGAAAAGCGAGAAAACAAATGGAGAATAGGAAGAAGGGGGAAGAGAAAGCCAAGCAAAGAGAACCAAACCGAAAAACGAGCGAGAAAGGGAGCAGGAAAGAAAGTAAGAAGGGGGAAAGCAGCAGAAAGAAAGGAAGCCAAGGGGAGCACGCCAAACAAGCGAAGAAAGAATAGCACAAAAGAGGGAGGGGAACGAGTACAGAAGGACAGAAAGGCGAGAGATGAAGAGGGGGGGCGAAAAAGCAAGAGAAGAAAGGCGCGAAGACAAAAGAAGAGGAAGGGGGAGAGGAGGAGAAGAGGAAAAAGAAGCAAAAATCGCGGAAGAGAATAGCAAAACAACAGAAGAAGAGAGGAAAAAAAGGAAAAAAAAAAAGAAAAAAGAAAAGAAAAGAAAAAAAAAAGAAAAAAAAAAAGAAGAAAAAAAAAAAAAAAAAAGAAAAAAGAAAAGAAAAAAAGAAAAAAAAAAAAAAAGAAAAAGAAAAAAAAAAAGAAAAAAAAGAAAAAAAGAAGAAAAAAAGAAAAAAAAAAAAAAGAAAAAAAAAGAAAGAAAAAAAAAAGAAAAAAAAAAAAAGAAAAAAAAAAACTAAAAAAAAAAAAAGGAAAGAAAAAAGAAAGAAAAAAAAAAAAGAAAAAGAAAGAAAAAAAAAAGAGAAAAAAAAAAACAAAAAAAAAAAAAAAAAGAAAAAAACAAAAAGAAAGAAAAAAAAAAAAAGAAAAAAAAGAAAAAAAAAAAAAAAAAGAAAGAAAAAAACGAAAAAAAAAAAAGAAAAAAGAGAAAAAAAGAAAAAAAAAAAAGAAAAAAAAAGAAAAAAAGAAAAAAAAAGAAAACAAAAAAAAAAAAAAAAAAAAAAAAAAAAAAAAAAAAAAAAAAAAAAAAAAAAAAAAAAAAAAAAAAAAAAAAAAAAAAAAAAAAGAAAAAAAAAAAAAAAAAAAAAAAAAAAAAAAAAAAAAAAAAAAAAAAAAAAAAAAAAAAAGAAAAAAAAAAAAAAAAAAAAAAAAAAAAAAAAAAAGAAAAAAAAAAAAAAAAAAAAAAAAAAAAAAAAAAAAAAAAAAAGAAAAAAAAAAAAAAAAAAAAAAAAAAAAGAAAAAAAAAAAAAAAAAAAAAAAAAAAAAAAAAAAAAAAAAAAAAAAAAAAAAAAAAAAAAAAAAAAAGAAAAAAAAAAAAAAAAAAAAAAAAAAAAAAAAAAAAAAAAAAAAAAAAAAAAAAAAAAAAAGAAAAAAAAAAAAAAAAAAAAAAAAAAGAAAAAAAAAAAAAAAAAAAAAAAAAAAAAAAAAAAAAAAAAAAAAAAAGAAAAAAAAAAAAAAAAAAAAAAGAAAAAAAAAAAAAAAAAAAAAAAAAAAAAAAAAAAAAAAAAAAAAAAAAAAAAAAAAAAAAAAAAAAAAAAAGAAAAAAAAAAAAAAAAAAAAAAAAAAAAAAAAAAAAAAAAAAAAAAAAAAAAAAAAAAAAAAAAAAAAAAAAAAAAAAAAAAAAAAAAAAAAAAAGAAAAAAAAAAAAAAAAAAAAAAAAAAAAAAAAAAAAAAAAAAAAAAAAAAAAAAGAAAAAAAAAAAAAAAAAAAAAAAAAAAAAAAAAGAAAAAAAAAAAAAAAAAAAAAAAAAAAGAAAAAAAAAAAAAAAAAAAAAAAAAAAAAAAAAAAAAAAAAAAAAAAAAAAAAAAAAAAAAAAAAAAAGAAAAAAAAAAAAAAAAAAAAAAAAAAAAAAAAAAAAAAAAAAAAAAAGAAAAAAAAAAAAGAAAAAAAAAAAAAAAAAAAAAAAAAAAAAAAAAAAAAAAAAAAAAAAAAAAAAAAAAAAAAAAAAAAAAAAAAAAAAAAAAAAAAAAAAAAAAAAAAAAAAAAAAGAAAAAAAAAAAAAAAAAAAAAAAAAAAAAAAAAAAAAAAAAAAAAAAAAAAAAAAAAAAAAAAAAAAAAAAAAAAAAAAAGAAAAAAAAAAAAAAAAAAAAAAAAAAAAAAAAAAAAAAAAAAAAAAAAAAAAAAAAAAAAAAAAAAAAAAAAAAGAAAAAAAAAAAAAAAAAAAAAAAAAAAAGAAAAAAAAAAAAAAAAAAAAAAAAAGAAAAAAAAAAAAAAAAAAAAAAAAAAAAAAAAAAAAAAAAAAAAAAAGAAAAAAAAAAAAAAAAAAAAAAAAAAAAAAAAAAAAAAAAAAAAAAAAAAAAAAAAAAAAAAAAAAAAAAAAAAAAAAAAAAAAAAAAAAAAAAAAAAAAAAAAAAAAAAAAAAAAAAAAAAAAAAAAAGAAAAAAAAAAAAAAAAAAAAAAACAAAAGAAAAAAAGGAAGAAGATAAAAAAGAAAAAGAGGAAGGGAGAAAGAGAAACGACAAAAGAACAAAAAAGAAGGAAAAAGAAAAGAAGAAAAAAAAAGAAAAGAGAAAATGGGAAAAAAAAGAAAAGAGAGAAAAAAAAAAACAAAAAAGGTAGAGGAAAAAAAAAAAAAAAAGGAGGGAAAAAGAGAGAAACAAAAGAACAAAGGGAAAGAGAGAAAAAAACAGAAATAGAAAAGAAGAAAAAAAAAGGAAAAGAAAGAAGAAAAAAGAGAAGAGAAAAACAAGAAAAAAAACGAAGAAGGAAAAAAAAAAAAAGGCAAGAACCGCGACCTAAAACAGGAGCGGAGGTCGGGAAGAAAGAAGAAGATAAAAGAAGAGCAGCAAGAAAAGACGAGAAAACACAGAAGGGGGCACCAAGAAGGAACAAAAAAGAAGAAGGACAAGAAGAAAGGAGAAATAAGTGAAGACGAAAAAAAGAGAGAAAAAGAAAGACAAAGCACCGAAGAGAGACATAACACTAGAAAAGAGAAATAAGAAAAAGAAAAAACGAACAAAAAAAGAGAGAAGATAAAGGAGAAAGTAGGAAGAAGAAAAAGAAAAAAAGTAGGAGAGAAAAAGTAAAGGAGAAAAGAAAAAAAAGAGAGCAAAGAAAAGAAAGAGAGGAAGAAAAAATGAAAAAAGAAAAAGAGAAAAAGCAAGAGAGAGGAAAGACCGAGGAACCGGAAGCAAAATTTACCCCCTTCGACAATTCTTTTTTGAAGCAAGAACCAGTCGGGGGGGCACTCTCCCCTCTCCTTTCCTCCCTCTTTCCCCCCCACTCTCCACCCTTCGCGCGTCACTGTGGGGTGACTCCTTAGGCTGTCAATCCCCCCTCCACCCCACCCCGCCACGGGAGTCCTTCGAGGTTGAGATGAGCTGTGCCCGGCGTGTTTTGGAGACGCCTTTGGTGCCGAAAGGTTCCCAAAGGGAGACGGAGCGGGTTACCCTTCCCCTCCACTTGGGCTTACACCGTTTTCGGGTCTCTCTCTCGGTGTTTTTCTGGTTTTTTGCGCCTTCGGGTTTGTGGATTGGCTCCGACTCCTCTTCCAGATACATGTTGCTTCGGCTACCTACTGGGGTTTCTGGTTCGTTTGGACACTGCTCATGTGTTTTCGCTTTTTGTAATGGGTTATTGGTTAATGGTTACGGTTCCCCTTCTGGTGTTTTCCTTCTGCTCCTGCGACACCTCCAAGGCTCTTGCGCCTTTTGTTGTTTCGGCTTCTTTCATACTTTGCTCACTGTTGATTTGGTGCGCTCCCGCACGGATGATCCAGAGCCGGAGATAGTTGATCTGTCCAATATACCTTTTTTGTTCTTCTGTGGGAATCAGGAAAGAATTGATTGGAAAGTTTGCCGAAGTTTTTTTTTTTCTCTTTTTTTATCAACAGGACTTGTGGCAAGTTGGATTTTTGCTCTTTAGTCTGGTTTTGTTCTTGGGCGACGATTAATCTCGGAGGATTGCCATCTTCTCTCAATGACTGTTCGGTTTTTCATAATGAGAAGTGTCGTTTTAAGCTACCTTAATTGGTTTTTTGCAGTCAATCAAATCAGGAGCACCATTCCGTTTCCTCCTTAGTGTTCTTTGCTTATAATCGTATTTGGCACGAATGACATGAAATAAACCTACCACGAACTATTCTACGTGTTGTAGGTCCGGGTCCTCCTAACAACGCTATCAGAAAGAATTTACCTTACCAAATAGCACCCGGTCTCTGGTGGTTCTTCCATATCACAGGTGCCTTCAACGGCTACTGATCCTTCCAGATCTGATGTGATGGGAGCTCAACGACAATGTAGCGCAAGAAGTTGACCCGATCTCGGCTGTGAGATTGTCTCTGTCCTGACGGCTTCACCCCGTCTTGGATTCGTTTCTTAGCTGGGAGTTCTTTCGGAGAAGTTGTCATTTTCTGACCCTGCAAGTTCATGTTGATTTTGGGGGCCTCTTTTTTTTGGTCTTCCGTTATTAGGCCAGTTTGTTTTTTTCTATCGGCGCTACGAGGACCACCTGACGGCCCTACGTCGTGTTGGCTGGTGGGTGGGAACTTTCATCGACTGCACCTTCGACTATTATCAGGAGTCTTTTCCTATCTCGCAGGTTTTCAACGGTATGAACTTCTTTCGTTTCCGCTCGCAGATACCAGCAAGTTATGATCCCCTAACTCCCAAAGGCAAAAATGCTATCGTTTGTCACTCGCGTGTCGATTTTTGTTTTTTTTTATTGTTGCGGTCGTTGTTCTGAGGTATTTTTTTCTTAAGGAAGCTTCAATTGGCGTTCGGTTCTTCTTCGGATCAGATTATTTTTTTTCTGGGAGCCGCTCTCCCAAATTCTTCCAGGTCAGCGCTTTCCGCCCCAAGGAATCTGGTTTTTTTTTCCACCTGCAGTTTTCTTGCCTACTGTTCCGGCCCAGCCACGTCTCTTTCTGGGGGTGACCTAAATCTCCTCCCATTACGGTTGCAGGACCTGGTTTTTCCTTCGGGGTGGGGTGGATTGGATGACAATTCTAACAGCGGAGCCCAAAAAGATCTTCAGATACTACTTCGCCTTCGTACTGACAGCTCGGTAGTTGTTTCCCACTGTGGACAAGGGGTAGTGGTTTGGGCAATCATCCCCAACGGTCACTATGAGGCTGAGTCCTTTCGGCAACTATGTAATGAGGGAGCACTACACTTTGGTTGGATAGATAGAGAGTAGACTTTGCACGTCCGTGGATCGCCTTGAAGGTTTTGGCTGTCTCATCTTTGCTCGCTAGAAGTGTTTATTCACTTAAAACGCGAACTATATCTGCCCTGGAGCCTTGCCGGCCTACAATGGCCACGCCCGCCTTTTCTACTTACTACCGAGCTGCAATAAGATGGTGAGTGGGTATTGTATGAGGGTATGCCTCCGGGACGCCCCAATTGTCGGAGAATGTGCAAACAGTGTCACCCGCTCGTGCGCCCGCTTCTTTTGGACCACTTTTTGGCCCTCTAGCTCGCGCTGGGTAGGAGCTTTCGTCAGGGATTCTCTCCACGTTGATAAGCCTCCTTCAAGACATTGGTGGTAAGCGACTCTTCCTTTCTTGTCACCTGCGACGTTGCTTCGTTGTACACAATATTCCGACAGAGGCTGGAGTTCAGCTGTTGCCAGAGCTTTTCTCCGTTCGCCTGATCCTTCGTTGGCCTGACCTGTTCGCTGCCTGTCCATGCTGCGTATTATTCTGACATCCAATAGTTTTTGCCTTTCGTGGCGATCAGTGTGTTCTGCAGGTTGTGCAAGGGCACCGCTATGGGGTTGCCCCTTCGGAACCATCGGGTATGCTGTACAATCTGTCTTTTGAACTGGGACTAGGGGAAACGAGAGAAGTGTGTACTCTTATTCACTTGGCGAGCCGCCACATTATCTAGGCTGAGATTTTAATCGACGATAATTTTATTGGGTTTGGGAGGGAGGATCGGTGGTGTCGGATGACGAAGCTAAGCCCCATTTTTTTCCTCTTCGTATGAGTTTTGACGTTTGGCTAAATAGTCTACCTTCCCTCTATCCAAAGTGGATGTTGTGTATAGCTTTGATCGCTGTCGTGTGAGGTCGTCGCTTTTTGGATCTTAGTTTGAATGGTAGTAATATATTGGAAAATAACCGCATTTTGTTTACAGGGTTTTGTATTGTGGTTTTTAAGGGCCCCACGGACACCCACGCTATTTTAAGGTCCGTCCCTCCTTTCACCCTAGAACAGTATTTGATGGGTATTTTGTTTAGCCTGGAAGGTGTATAGGTTGGTGTGTACCCATTCCTCGTTGCGTGTACAGGATTGTTTGACTTTTTGTTGCTACTAACAACGTACTGTTCAGCCCTTTTTTGGGAAACGGCTAGGGATACTCGCGTTTCTGCCATTTAAGAAGCGCTCGTTCGCCGGGTTTTGTTTTTCTTTCTCACCGGGCCAGACTCCTCCTCAGGTGAAATGGGAGAAACCCTTAGCGGGGTTTTGTCTTTCCGTTTGTTCTTGGCGTATAAAAAATATGGTTTTTACAGTTCACTGTTAC
>CAJQUW010013624.1:0-25000 GCA_907163375.1 Prostheceraeus crozeri | reverse complement strand
TTTCTACTAACCATCAGTTAGTCAATGAATTCATCAATAGTTTTGATTTCTTAACTGTAAGTCCTTCAATATTTGCGTGATCAAATGCAATTTTCTAGTAATACAGTCCGTTTCATAAAAAGTGGATCATCCTAAAATTTGACTAAATAAAACATAAGTATGATACCGAAAGCATTTTTCATGTTATTTCATGTCCCTAATATATTTAAATGTCCTTATATAATCTGATAAGCTATGATACAGTAACGGTTCTTAAGAAGCTAATATTTTGTGGCCCTACCCTTATTGTCAATGACATTACCAATTCGTCTAGGCATTGATTCGATGATATCGTTGATTTTTGACTGATCTAACTTTCTCCACTCTCTTTTTAACAGTGACGTAAGTTTTGATACACCATCTGTAGGTAGCAGTGAACGACGAACGTTACGTTTTAGAATACTCCATACATTTTCTATGGGATTCAGATCAGGAGAACGAGCCGGCCAAGATAATGTCCTAAGCCCTAATCCTTCAGACGGACTGATGCCTCATCAGACCAGACAACCCGATCCCATTGATTTCGCCAGTGACAATGACTCATTGCCCATCTGAGACGTCTTTTTGTATGCTGATCTGATAATTCGATCTGAGAAGGCCTCTTACAGCTCTTGAAATTCGACTCAATAAGTCTTCTACGAATAGTGGACTTAGAAATAGACGAGTCTAGTGCAGCCATCTCAGTTAACGAGAGACTTGGATCAACTTTAACAAATCTCAAAATTAGGCGGTCTCTACGTTTGGATGTTTTGCGTGGACGGCCAGAGCCCTCTTTACGACAGAGTCGAAAATCATCATTATGCCATTGATGCACGTTTGTGTAAGGGACATTTTGTGGCTTGCTTGTAGCTCGCAAAGAAAAGCCTAGTTCTAGCAAGGCTGACACTTTGCCTTTTGTGAATGCGATCTCGTTATTGTTCATTTGTGCTTTGTATTGTTTTCAACCGGTAAGAGATAGATTTCTAGCTGAAAGCAATCTGGAGTGCTGCCAACACCACCGCAACGAAGTCAGGAAGCTTTGGAACATGAAGTCCAGTTAATCACATGTAGCAGTTACATTATTGTTGATGAATAATGGTGCTATACTCGCTCTGATTGACCGATTTTCTCTATTTTTGTTTTGCTTGATAGCTTTTGGCTTGTAGAACAACATATTACATAACAAAGGAAACAAATGTAATTTTATAAGAGTGAGGTATGATTTTGTGTAACATTGCTAAATGAAGATCAAATTATCTACTACTTTTGTATCTATAACAGAAAAACAACTCAATATTCATGCTTGAAATTTCCAACAATGATATTAGTAAGCACAACTGACATATCTTCCAAATTTCAGAGAAATTCGTTCAAGATTGGCGGAGTTAGACAAAGTTGAAGTTAAGGCGATGTTTAAGGGTGATCCTTTTTTTATGAAACAATCTGTAGAAGCAGCCTATTTCTTTCAGCTGAATCGCGAAACAATTGATATGTAGCGATGCAGTTTTCACTTAATTTTTAGTGCATTTGTGAGACCATAGCACTCTATGACATAGTTCAGTCTACGAAGAAAAAGAAATTTAATTCGATTTACTGTTGTTGAATCACGAACCAATTGATAAGTTATGACAGGGTTCTTTTGTCTGTCATAGAAATCGGATCGAATGCAATAATTCAAGACTAGGAAAGATCAATCTCTTATCATGTCAAAATAAGTATAGAATATATTATCTATTGTTTCTACATTGCATCGCTTTATCAATGAATTCATCAATTGCTTTGATTTGTCCTATCTTTAATGTATTCATAATTTCATAGAAATCTGATCGTGTACAGTCTGCTAGGAACGGAATCAGCATTCTTCTTTCTGCGTTGTATCGCGGACAAATTGATACAAAATGATAGATATCTTCCGTCACATCATTTTCACATAATTTGCAAGTAAAGTCATCATGAGTGCTTCGATTTTGATATGTTCCAACTTCAGCTGCGAGAGTGTGATTTCCAGTTCGCAACTTAAGGATATTATCAGTTTTTATTTTTTCATCAACTAGACATAGATATTGTTTCATATCGGATTGGAATCTACAGAGCTCTAAGTATCTTAGTCCTTTGTTGCTATTCTTTGCACTATTTATCCATTCACTTCGGAAATATTCAGTTAGACGATTGTTAACAACAGTTTTATATCTTTTGTCGTAAATGTCAATATTCTGTAACTTTTGTAAATGGATTTTCTCCATAAGTTTGAGTATTCTGTTACACCATGTGTTATGGAATAATTTTTTATCAATGCTGTGATTTATCCTGTTAAATAAACGTGTAACTAGACTTTGATTAGTTTTAGTTTTCAACTTAAGATAATAATTCAAGGCTGATTTGTAACAATGAAATTCCATAGGTTTTACATCAAATTCGCCAATAATGCAGTAGTTCGGTGTAGTGATTCTTAAGTGATGAAATTTTTTGTAGAACTGCATAATTATTTTATTTGGATCATTTAAATTTCTATCAAAATAGAACTCACAACCATATTTCATTTTTGATAAGGTTAGCATTTCAAAAGTTTCATTTAGAATTTTTGAGTTGATATTTCCAAATTCTTTCAGTGTTTTAGCAGTCAAATATGATGATGCTCGTCCTTTCTTTGTGATCTCTTCAATATGCTTTCTGTCAGTTTTAGCTATCCAGATACCTAAATATTTGTATTCTTTTACTATTTCGATAGATGTTGTGGTATCATCATCATCATTTTTTAGCATGAGCTCTTTAAAGTTTTCTTTCTCATTATGAATCATGATTTTAGTTTTGTTGTAGTTGATGGTAAGTCCATTTTCATTACAAAAAGTTTTCATTTGTTTGATTTGCTTGATTAATCCTTGTTGAGATTCAGTAAATAAAACAATATCATCGGCATAGACTAATGAGGCAAGCTTTATATCAACTATTTTAATTGGGTCGATATTATTTATGTTTTTATGTAGTTCTATCAAAAAATCATTTATATATAGACAAAATAAAGTTGGCGATAAACTATCTCCCTGTGGAATTCCATTTTCTAATATAAATTCTTCACTTTCGGCTCCATTAAGCAAAATTTTGTATTTCTTCTTATCTATAACATTTTCCATCAAAGAAAGATAATGACCATTAGGAATGATGCCTCTTAATTTATTGATCAAACGATATTTTGGGATTGAATCGAAAGCCTTTGATAGATCAATGAAGCAAATGTATAATTGCTTTTTACTGTTTTTATAGATTTGTATGATTTCTTTTAGCATCCAGATATTGTCTAAGGTAGAATTTTCTTTCCGAAATCCTGTTTGACATTCATGAATTAATCCATGTCTGTCAATCCAAGTATTCAGTCTGTCATTTAATATTTTTGTAAGCACTTTCTCAACACAGGAAGACAAATTTAGACATCGGTATGAGTTACTATTGTTTTTATCTCCTTTTTTGTATATAGGTATCATCCAACTTAATTCCCATGGAGTGCTTTTATCTTGAAAAATGCTGTTATAGAGTATTTCCAATATCTGGATTTGGCTGGGGTTATTTTTGAATATTTCGTATACAACATGATCTGGACCACTTGATTTCATATTTTTCGTTGATTTTATTGCTTTTTCGATTTCTTCGACTGTGATTCTGTTATCTAAAAAATTTTCCTCAGTTATCACAGGTAAATTGAAAGAGTTAGGTTGATTTTTTTAACTACGTTTGAGATGCTCAATTGAAAATCTTTAACTTTAGTAACATCCTTAAAATTTTCTGCACTTAGTTTAGTGTCTATTTTTTTGTTTTTTCCAGGTCTATTTTTATTTATTAGTTCCCAATATCTTTTGGAATCATTATTTAATTTTGCTTTTTGTAACTCTTCTAATTTTGTTTTTTGTAGTTTTCTTTTTTCTAGTTTCAGAGTTTTATTAAATTGTCTCTTTTTTTCTAATAAAGAGGTTAGGTTTTCTTCAGTTTGGTTATATTTGTACACATCAATTGCATTTTTATAATTTTTTCGAAGATATCTAGTATCTTTTGAGTATTTAGCTTGTTTTTTTAAATCCATTTTCTGGTAAATCTCCTTACTTGTGTTAACTAATTCATGATACAAATCTTTTGTATTTAACTTTTTTTTATTTATCTTTTCTGCAAGTTCTACACTTTTTGCAAATACGACTTCTTGATATTCATAGGAATTAGAATTAAACATCATTTTGAATGGTCTTACATTCTTATACATGGTGCGACTACAATTTTTATTATGCATTTTTGATTCTGATTTTATATTCAAGTTTATGTCTATCTTCAATGGTCTATGGTCCGTAAATAGCTTAGGTTCAAGTATTTCAAAGGCTTTCAATTTTCCTATCATAGATCCTGATAAGATTAGATAGTCAACAACTGATTTATAGTTCCTACCATTTTGGATTTTACAAAATGTATGTGCGCCTTCTTCATATCTGCCATTAGCTATGACAAGAGATGTTTCATTGCAGAATTCTATCAATTCTCTAACTTGTTTATTTATTACTGAATCGTCTGATATTCTAATGGGGAGATCCATATGTTCGTTGTCATTTACTATACCAGTTCTACTATTAAGGTCTCCCAACATTAGTATGTTCTTCATTTTGTATTTTTTAATATAATCTTTTATTCTATCAAAGTAATATTTATCAGCATATTTCGAATCTCTGCTTTCTCTGTAGCAAAGTATCAGAAAGATTTCCTTCATATCTTTCCATTTATTGTTAGCAATTTTAACTATTAATGTATCCCCGTTTTCGGTAATTACCTTTTCGATACTTTGTTGGTTTATATCATTTCTATAATATAATCTAGCTCCTTTAATTGGTCTTCCAAAATTATTTTTATCTTTGCTTATCGTTTCGATTATACCATATCGATTTAATAAGAGAGAAATATTGTTCGACTCATTTTCAATTAAGTGTGTCTCTGTAAAACATATGAGATCAACACCATTTATATCTTTCATCATGTCAGAATCTTGAAGCTTATCTCCATTTAAGCCATTAATGTTAACGTGATATATTTTCAATGTTTCATAGTTAGGATCGCTCACTTTTTCGGTATTTTCCGTCTCCTCTCCTCGTTCATCTATGTTAAAATAAAGGTGGCACTGAATAAGTGTTCGTGTTGGGGTACATCATACTTGGTTGAGGCACAGGTTGATAATTCACAGATGAGAAGTGTTGCTGTTGTTGAGGATAATTGAGCTGGTATTGGCATGCGACGGATGTTGATGAGGTGCTGGTCCATGATATTGGGGTCTCACTCTTGTTCGATAAAATCCTCCATTATTGTTTCCATTCCATCTTTGTCTTGGTCTCCTCGCATTGTAGCAGTTTCTCGCAATATGGCCGGGTCGAGAACATACATAGCAGATAGGAGGTGGTCTTCTTTGATTGTTGTGGTTATAGGTTCCATTACGATGATATATTGCCGTTGGTGGTGGTGGTGGTGGAGGTGGAACTGTTGGTTGTGGTGTTGGTTGGAACTGCTGTTGCTTTTGGTGACGCTGCTTCTCGCTCATCGAATGTCTGATGTCGTCGAGTAAGTGTTTTAGGACAGTCATTTCACTTCTTGTCTCCTCTTTGTGCTTTTGGAACATATGCCGTAGGTCATCATCATTGCTGTTGTCGTTGTGGCTTGGCCTGCTCTGGTGGTCTTTTTCTTCGTATTGGGTTAATTGGTCTTGTAGGACTGTCAAAGAAAGCGCCATATCATCGTTTGATCTCTGTAGGGCTCGTGCTTCTTCATTAAGGGTCTCAATCTGCTCCTTCAGAGTGTTCCTCTCTTCTATCACCTTGCTTAAATTGTGAGTTAAGTCCAAGATTTCTCCGTCCTTTAATTGTAATCGCTTTTTGTAATCGTCCAGAAGAGCAGATTTACCATCAAACTTTGACATTTTCTCCTTCACGATGGTCAGTTCGGCTGGATGCATTTGCTGGACGCACTCTGCACAAGCATATTTTCGGTGGTAAAGATTTTCTTTGTAATATTTTACTAGCTCATACTCAGGGAGGTCGGTACACACAAAGTGCTACACAAAGTCTCTCTCTCTCCCTCTCTCTCTCTCCCTCTCCCTCCCTCTCTCTCTCTCTCTCTCCCTCACTCTCTCTCCCTCTCTCTCTCTCTCTCTCTCCCTCACTCTCTCTCCCTCTCTCTCTCTCTCTCTCTCTCTCTCTCCCTCCCTCTCTCTCTCTCCCTCTCTCCCTCTCTCCCTCTCCCTCTCTCTCTCTCTCTCCCCTCTCTCCCTCTCTCTCCCTCTCTCTCTCTCTCTCTCCCTCTCTCCCTCTCTCTCCCTCTCTCTCACTCTCTCTCCCTCTCTCTCCCTCTCTCTCCCTCTCTCTCCCTCTCTCTCCCTCTCTCTCCCTCTCTCTCTCCCTCTCTCTCTCCCTCTCACTCCCTCTCACTCCCTCTCACTCCCTCTCTCTCCCTCTCACTCCCTCTCACTCCCTCTCACTCCCTCTCACTCCCTCTCTCTCACTCCCTCTCTCTCCCTCTCTCTCACTCCCTCTCTCTCTCTCTCTCTCCCTCTCTCTCTCCCTCTCCCTCTCCCTCTCCCTCTCCCTCTCTCTCTCCCTCTCTCTCTCCCTCTCTCTCTCTCCCTCTCCCTCTCTCTCTCCCTCTCCCTCTCTCTCTCCCTCTCCCTCTCCCTCTCCCTCCCTCTCTCCCTCTCCCTCTCCCTCTCCCTCTCCCTCTCCCTCTCCCTCTCGCTCTCGCCCTCCCTCTCGCTCTCGCCCTCCCTCTCGCTCTCGCCCTCCCTCTCGCTCTCTCTCTCTCCCTCTCGCTCTCTCTCTCTCCCTCTCGCTCTCTCTCTCTCCCTCTCGCTCTCTCTCCCTCTCGCTCTCTCTCTCTCCCTCTCGCTCTCTCTCTCCCTCTCGCTCTCTCTCCCTCTCGCTCTCTCTCTCTCTCTCTCTCCCTCCCTCTCTCTCTCTCCCTCCCTCTCTCTCCCTCCCTCTCCCTCCCTCTCTCTCCCTCCCTCTCCCTCCCTCTCTCTCTCTCTCTCTCTCTCTCTCTCTCCCTCTCTCTCTCTCTCTCTCTCCCTCCCTCTCTCTCTCTCTCTCCCTCTCTCTCTCTCTCCCTCCCTCCCTCCCTCCCTCTCCCTCTCTCTCTCCCTCTCCCTCTCCCTGAACTCAGAACTCAGAACTCAGAAAGTTTATTGACCAAATTTTGGTACAAACAGAGAAAGTTATGTGGTAATGATAATTAATGTAACATAAAAAGAGATGAGATTTACAAAAAAATTAAGTGGATGAATGAACGAAGGCGGCAACCACAACCAGGAATGATGTCTGATTCACGATGGGGAATGATATACATGAAGCACTTCAACGGATGTTGCGTTAGAATGAGTCTGAAAAGTTTCTGATGCACAATTAGAAATTCACATTATGATATTATTAATGATATTATTTACAAAAATATTAGTACGATGACATTGAGGCATGAGCATGAAATGATGACAACAAAATTACGATAACGAGAATGGTGATGATACATTTACAAAGGCATGAATTTCTCTCATCGCATGTTGAGCATAATTATTATAGTATGCATGAGTAAATGAGCAGGAAGGATTGTCATAAACGAATGAGGAGAGGAGGCAAATATATCTCAAAAGGATGATATGCATAGCAATTGTGATGATAAATACATGTTAATTTAAGAATTAGTAAATGTTATTAATGTCTTATTTACCAATCACACTTCATCACAGCAGATTATTAACCCTATTATTAAATCGGAGGTTCGGTTTATTAAAAACAAAAATTTTGTAAGTACAAGTAGTAGAACGTGATGTGTTCCAAGAGTCAAGAATGTAATATAGCATTCCTACCCATGGGACAGATCACGTTCAAGAACAGAAATTCAGATGAATAATTTTACATACCTGGAATGATATGACAAATGTTTGATTAGTCAAGTATGGAGCACGAGCGGTTGAAGTTTCCGACCTCCGATATGTAGGAATGCTTGCAGAGTGAGACAATTGTTGCATCGTCTATCAGTTTCAGTAAACATTAATCACTCGGCACTGTTTCTTGTGTCCAAAGCTATGTGGATCGATCATTAATAATTCATTTTATTGTTTCATAGATATTGTAGTCAGTACTTGCTAAAAATCGTAATGGAATGGGCGTGATAATACATTTATCAAACAAGCAGGTTGGCATGTCAAAGTAAATGCCCATTGTTTCTTATATATGTATGGTGCGTTATCGATGAATTCATTTATGGCATGCGTCTGTCCAACCTTTGTTGTGTTCAAAGTTGCATAGAAATCGAATGTAGTTGATCAATATGACAGGTTGCGTGCATTGATGAATTTGTAAGACAGATGGAAATCCAAATGTTAACGGAATCTGTTGTTTCTCAAATACATGTGATTTCATAAGTTTATGTAATTATCATCATCACACATCTGTCAACTTTTCAGGGCTTCATAGAAATCGTATCATAAGCAGTTGATCAACTCAATGGAGCGGTCATGATAATAAAACTGAAAACTGGACATATTGATATAGTAGATGTTAACATTATCGATTGTTTCTTATGTGCATTGCTTTGGCAATGAATTCATCGATGGCACATGCCTGTCTTGCCTTTAGCGTATTCATACTTTCATAGAAATCCGACCGATCACAATTACTTAGGAATGGAACCAATGCAAGTCTTTCTGTCATATATCGTGGACAAATTGATATGAAATGAAAAATGTCTTCTATTTCATTTTTATCACAGAATTTGCAAATGAAATCGTTATGAGTACTTCGGTTTTGATATGTGCCAGTTTCTGCTGCAAGAGTGTGATTACCAGTTCGAAGTTTCAGGATATTTTCAATCTTGATTTTATTGCTAACTAGATGCAAATATTGCTTCGTCTCACATTGAAATCTACATAGTTCTAAATATCTTATTCCTTTGCTGCTATTTCTTGCACTGTTAATCCAGTCTTTCCTGAAATATTCAAATAAAACGGTGTTGATAACAGTTTTTGGCTTTTTATCATTACAATCAAAGTTTTGTAGTTGTAGCAAATGAGTCTTATCCATCAGTTTAACTATCCTGTCACACCATGTATTGCGGAATAATTTCAAATTTAAGTTGGCATTTTTGCCTTAAAAATTCGTGTAATCAGCCTATGATTATTTTCATCTTCCTTTAACTTCATGTAATAATTAAAAGCTGATTTATAGTAATGGAATTCCAAGGGTTTTATGCCGAATTCACCAATGATGCAATAGTTTGGTGTCGTGATTCTTAAATGGTAAAATTTTTTATAGAATTGCATAATAATTTTATTCAGATCATTCAAATTTCTATCAAAATATAATTCACCACCATATTTCATTTTCGATAGTGTCAACATTTCAAATGTTTCATTTAATATCTTCGCGTCAACGGTTACAAATTCTTTCAGAGTTTTGGCAGTTATGTATGAGGATAGTTTTCCTTTCTTAGTGACTTCTTCAATTTGCTTTCTGTCGCTTTTTGCGATCCAAACACCTAAGTATTTATATTCTTCTACTACTTGAATCGGTGTTATAGCATTATTATCCTTCAGTAATAACTCCCTAAAAATGTTTGTTTCATTGTATATCATAATTTTAGTTTTTTCATAGTTTATTGTTAGACCGTTTTCATTACAGAATTTTCTCATGTATTCCAGCTGTCTGATCAATCCATGTTGGGATTTGCTCAATAATACCAGATCATCAGCATATACTAGTGATGCTAATTTAATATCAATTATTTCAACTGGATCGATGTTCTTCATATTTGCGTCAAATTTACAGAGCAAATCATTAATATAAAGACAAAATAATATTGGTGGTAAACTGTCTCCCTGTGGAATTCCATTATTTAATCTAAATTCTCCACTTTCTTTTCCATCAAATAATATTTTGTATTTTTTATTATTTATTATATTTTCCATTAAGGACAAATAGTCGCCTTTCGGTATAATAGCTCTTAATTTGTTGATTAAATGAAATTTAGGAATTGAATCAAAAGCCTTTGAAAGATCAATGAAACATATGTAAATGGGTTGTCTGTCATTTTTATGAATTTGAATAATTTCTCGGATCATCCAGATATTATCTATGGTTGAGTGTTCTCTTCGGAACCCAGTTTGAGATTCATGAAGTAATCCGTATTTATCTATCCAAGTATGTAGTCTATCGTTCAGTATCTTCGTTAGAATCTTCTCAATACATGATGATAAATTTAAGCATCGATATGAGTTCAAATCATTTTTGTCTCCTTTCTTAAAGATAGGAGTTGTCCAGCTTAATTCCCATGGAGTGGTTTTATCATGCAAGATGTTGTTGAAAAGTACTTCAAGCACCTTTATTTGATTTGGATTGTTCTTAAACATTTCATATATTATTTTGTCTGGGCCACTGGATTTAGAATTTTTTGTTAATTTAACTGCTCTTTCAATTTCCATTGAAGTGATTTTTTTATTTAGAGAGCTATCTTCGATTTTTGTGCATAGATGAGGATTCATTTCATTTTGATTGCATAAATTGTTGATTTCTATCTTCAAGATAGTCTCTAAAATTTTCTGCGATTAATTTACTTTTGACTTTTTTACTTTTCTTAGGTCTACTTTTGTTCAACAGTTCCCAATATTTTTTCGAGTCATTGTTTGTTTTTGCATTTTGAAGTTCAGATAATTTTAACTTTTGCAAATTTCGTTTCTCTGATTTTAAGTTTTTGTTGTACTGTTTCTTTTTTCGTAGCAGAGCATGTAGATTTTCCTCTGTTGAATTTTGTTTATAAGTTTCGATAGCAGCATTGTAAGTTTTACGAAGATTTCTTGTATCTTTAGAATATGTTATTTGTCTATTCGGTTCTGCTTTGATACATATTTCTTTACATGCGCTAATCAGATAATTATATATTTCTATTGAATTTGGTTTTTCTTCATTTATCTTTTTGATTAGTGTTGCACTTTTTGCTATTAGAGCTTCATTAAATTTACTTGAATCATGATTTGTGATCATTTTAAATGGTTTAATTGCTTGATTGATATTATACCTATGTCTGACTGAATTAGTCCTCATCGATGTTTTTGTTTCTATATCAAATTTTATCTGCAAAGGTCTGTGATCCGTAAATAGTTTAGGTTCTAAAATTTCAAAGGCCTTTAATTTTTCTATCATGGATTCTGATATGATCAAATAGTCGATGACGGACTTACAGTTCTTCTCCTTTTGAATTCTACAGAAAGTATGTTTTCCGGTATCATATCTACCGTTTGCTATAACAAGACAATTTTCATTGCAAAACTCTATCATATCTCTGCCTTGTATATTTATTATTGAATCTTCAGATTTTCTGGTGGGGAGATTCATATGTTCGTTGTCATTTAATTTACCGATTCTGCTATTGAGATCTCCCAACATGATGACGTTCTTCATCTGGAATGTCTTTATATATTCCTTTATTTTATTTAAGAAATTTTTATCAGCGTATTTTGACTCTCTGCTTTCTCGGTAGCAAAGGATAAGAAATATTTCTTTCAATTTTTTCCATTCACTATTTAACATCTTTATAATTACCAGGTCTCCATTTTCAGCAACCAATTTTTCTATATTTAGTCTGTTTTGCTCATTTCTATAATACAAGCTCACTCCTTTAATTTGTCTTCCAAAATTATTCTTATTTTTACAGAACGTTTCTATAACATCAAAATTATTTATCGCTAAATTTAGAGATGCATTTTCATTTAAGTGAGTTTCAGTAAAACAGACGAATCTCTCTCTCTCTCTCCTTCTCTCTCTCTCCCTCTCCCTCTCTCTCTCCCTCTCCCTCTCTCTCTCCCTCTCCCTCTCTCTCTCCCTCTCCCTCTCTCTCTCTCTCTCTCTCTCTCTCTCTAGGATGAGTACAGTGTGAAATGCCATCTTTCCTTCTGTATTGCAATCATGATCATTCAATTCCGTTGTAATTTCTGCAAAACTGCAAAGATTTGCGTATCTCGCATTTGGTACCTGCATCTCCCTTGAGTTCATTTAATAAATTGGAAAGTGTATACACATTGGGGATTTAATAAATGCGGAGTTACCACTCTACCTAACATATCTATACTCTATGATTTGAGCACTTTTGAAAAAAGTCAAAATTTGCTAATTTGTTAATGAGTTCATTTAATAAAATCGAAAGCATAGAGTAGGGATATATAGGTAGAGTGTCGACTCAAAAAAGTATCTGTATACAGTGAAAAATTTTTATATGAAAAGATTCATTTTTTTGCAGAGATTACGTTCCCGTGGTCCAAAAAATTATTTGAGCACTTTTGAAAAAGTCAAAATTTTGCCAATTTATATAATACCGAGATGACTCTCCTAAATAAGTAGTGTGAAACAAGTGGGATATCAAAAGAGTGAATTTGCGAATAAGCATCCTATACAAAGCGGAAATCAAGCTGATTATCAAGGGAATTTCAAGAACCGCATAGCAATGGAAGTCTTCATGAAAAAGTCGCGCTATATTATTCATGCTTTCTTGGTTGAAATTTCAAGCTTTAATTCAATTTTCACCGGCATGATTTTATGATTCACTAAACTCATGTTTCATTTCTAGAATCTGAATAGCGTTGTGGACCCATTTACATCTTTCAAAGTTAATTGAAATCATTGTCTTTGATTACATGATTGCTCTGCAAGTGGCAGGTTGCAGCTGTGATATGATCACGCGTAAGAAGATACTCTTGAGGTTCAGCATGAAAGTAATAGCAACCTATCGAATTGCTTACTTAACAAACATTAAATCTCCAATTGGACATTAAGACTGTCATGACACGGACGATCTGTAAAATAACATCATTTCCTTCTGCATTGCAATCATGACCAGTCAATTCCGTTGTAATTTCTGATGAGCTGCAAAGATTTGCATATCTCATTTGGAAGCAATTAATTACCACCTGTATCTCCCTTGAGTTCATTTAATAAAATCGAAAGTGTATACACATTGGGGATGAAATAAATGCGGAGTTACCACTCTACCTATCATACTTACTCTATGGTCGACACAAAGATATTGAATTGTTTAAAAGGGCTAGATGAGAAATAGATGCCTAAATTTGAACCCATTTTAGTGTTTTACTTCCAAATATACGTATGTATCTGAAGGAGCTACCAAAACTAGAAACCTTGGCGGCAACCGTGCCTCGCCAATACAGTAATAAATTCAACTTAGTTTTAGAAATCTCCTAAGATAACTAGCACCTGGAGTTGAACCGCTCTGGATCCTTGAGCCACAATATAACCCGAATTATGTGAAGATTATTTTTAAAGCAATTTAGGAAAGATAGAATTTATTCAATAGCATTACAAGATTTTCTCATTTCCAAGAACACGGACTCGACGACACTACCTTACCGGTATAGATTTCACTGTCCTTGTGAACCGGTTCATGCAAACTCCCCGAAGGAAAGACACTTACCAAGTTCACAATTTCAATCGAAATCAACTATGAGTTCTTCAAAAGCTCCGAGTGCGTCTTGTGTCTGGGTTAGAAATATTACAGTCTTTAAATAGTGTTAGTTTCACTGCACGATTAATTCACAGGAATGTATTTTCTTGATAATACGCAACACCTCTCCGTTTCCTGACGTGGGATTGGCTGTCGGAAATTACATTCTTGCCATTTTCCGTGGGCCCATGGCTTGATCTCGCGGAATCCATTATTTTCATTCAATGATCTGACAGGCATCGCTCTTGATTTATTTCCATTTCCACGCGATCCATTGTTAATGATAAGGTGTGTCTTAACACCATTCGAATTACCCAACAGTGTTGTTGCAGTTCTATTTCCTCTGTGACCATTCGAACTGGCAACGCCCTTTGACCAAATGAATGCAAAATTGAAGTTTAATTATGCGCTCGAATGATACTCATTGTCCACTTTTAATTTACTAGGCAGTTTAAACCTATTATTTGCAATTTAACTTATCAGCGTCATTTAGCTTGTAGAATATATTTTCATTTATTTTAACTTATGATACTATCACATTATCTTTATGATTTATATATTTTACATTCGGTGTGGCAGGGGGAGCTTAAATATTATTATTAATTTCTTACTACATATTTCTCACCTTAATTTATCGTCTCGTGATACTTTTCACGAATAAAAGATCTGTCCTAGGTTACATATCTTATCCGGCGAGAAAAGTCGCGTCCTCGCGACGTGATTGTTTCTAATATAATAGTTAACGAATTTGTAACCTATTATAGTCTTCTGATATTTTTAACTGATTATGTACTTATATTTTAACTTAAAAAGGAAGGGAAACGGTGTATAACTTAGGGATGATCTCATGAACAGTCTCTGATGAGGAATACGGAATTGCAGGGTGGGATAGCCTAAATGCAGGGTATGAACAGGCTACTGGATGCGAAGTTAACCATAGCCACCTTATGTTGGGAAACAGTTGATATAGGTATCTAAAAAATACCTTATAACGACGGAAACATAAGGCAGGACTAAAGTGATTAATGACCGCCACAACCTTGAACGAGGGGTTGGTGGATAGAGCTTCCCACAACTCGAGCATCGAGCGTGAGAAGCTCTTCCTAGAACCACATTTCCCAAGTCTAGGGATGTGGTGGTACTCCACATTAAGGTGAGATATGGGGTTTAATTCTACTGGGCCGAAAAGGAGGATTTGTGGGGTGGAAGGGGATGAGAGGAGTGTTGGGATAGACACCTCCCATTGGTTTTGGGTATAATGATTTCCAAAATCATGGAAAGGACCGCCTTTCACAGGCGAGGCTTTGTTTGAAATTGGGGTACAAGCTCTAGAAGCAAGATGTATATGAGGGTCGTTGGGAAAAACGGGATCGGAAGGGTTGGGCCTAATAGGGTAGTATCCATTACTGGGGCGGGGGCATCGCTAAATTTTTGCGTGTATTCTCGGAGCCTGGCAAGGGCAAGTGCTTGATCGCACTGCCGACCAAAGGGCTCCGTAGGATCTAATTGGGAACTACATGTAGGCATATATGTGAGAGGGAGGGTATTTACGCTGGCGTCGCAAGTTGGAGGAATTTCATACGGAGGAGGTGAGCAGGAGCGGTATGAAGGTGGACGAACCGCACTGTCAGCTCCGTCAGGGGGAATAGGGGAGCATCTGCGAGAGTCCCAACCATCCATCTCCCCACTCCGAATCGCTAGAACCGGATAATCTTCCTCAAAGAGGAATCCGTCGTCTATCAATTCGGGAAGGAAGACGGAGATTGTTGGAATCTCAAGCTCAGTTGTGGGCATAGTTACTCTGCGGCCAGCACGCAACCCATGAAGGGCCAAATGCGCCATTTTTCGGGCACAGCGGACTCCGAACCATTGGTCATCTGTGTGTCCCACGTACCTAAATCTATCCCTGCCACAGGAATTGATGTTAGAGCGGGTATCCGAGACATAAGGGGGGCTAGTCCCACGGTCTGTCCGATGAGCAATTCTGCGCCGCCATTATGAGAGAGGCATCGTTGAAGACGATTCCAAACTTGGGTTGCTGACGGGGCTTCTATGAGGTCTAGCTCAGACAGGCCGTGGAACATCTTGGTATCCCACTCCGGAATACTCCGCTATTTTTTTATTAAAGAATGAAACTCGGTTATTAATCTAAAATTTGGTGATCTAGACACCAAAAGTGCAGCTACCTCCAACGGGCCTGAAAGGGACGTGCCGGCTCTGCCAGTCTCGGGATCAATCCCTCCAGCCATCGCAACGACTAGTGATGTCCTGAAAGATTCCATGGCTGGAAGGAAATAAGATCCATTAGTTGGAGAGTATCATAAGTATAGGCACCTTGAAAATATGATAACTGTTCAAGAAGAAAATTTGGATGATACCAGTTCACATAGGTCTATATGTAATGACTCCAAAAGAAAAAGATATTACAAAAGTTTGTCATTAAAAGGAAACATGGTAAGAAAGCACACGAAAAAATGCGATATACATGTAGTTGTAGCATTAACGACAGATAAACTAAAACTTGAATGTTGACTATGACAAGGATTTTTGTTAAAATAGTGTTCAATAATAGAACAGCAATCATTGACATAGAGCAATAAAATACATGTGATACTGAAAGATAATGTGATACTACAATAATGTAACAATAGAGAGAATGATACATGAAAACTGAAAACAATATAAACATATTTGTAACAACCTATACCCGGTGTTCATAATGACAGCATAGTAACATGAACATACACAAGGTGAAGAATTATTGATGAAACTGTAGAACATAAAATTCATGACATGTAAGTTATGAATATCAAGCATATTATGAAGTAATCAAAGAAACTGCTGATGTTGAATGGAGAATTATGTAGTCTTAAATTGTATTGCTGTTCGGGTCAATCACACGTCGAGGGCGCAAATTGTAGGGACAATTTGTCATTTTGGAATGAGGTTTTGGTGGTTCTTCAAAGTGTGAAACATCGCTGTCGTTTATCCAAGGTTCTTCATCATCCTTTAACGTTCGAGTCTCTGAGCTTGACTCTTTATTATCCGAAGGTGGGAATACTGGAGTATGTTGATTTTTAGCGATTTTACATCTGTTCAAGTTAATCCTTTGCCTTGTGGCACGAGGTTGGTTTACCGGGACAACTAGGGCATTGGTCTCAGTTAATGATAATATTCGAAATAGTCCTTTCCAAAGTTTCTGCAGTTTTGGCGATAATCCTTTCTTTGGTTGAGGTGTAAAAACATGGACTCTGTCACCGATATCTAATTTTACTGGATGAGCGGTTCTATCATACATTAATGTCTGGTGTTCCTGAGCTTTGGTGTTATGATCTATTGCTACTGACCAAGCTAACTTTAAGCGATTAGATAGCTCTGTTTTATACTCACGAATATCCCCAGAATTGCTTGATGAGCTATTATCCCGCAGTACTAAATCACAAGGTAACAATGGATCTCTTCCAAATACTAAATAGTAAGGACTTTCTTTTGCAGAAGCGTGTACGCTTGAACGGTAAGCAAATAATACTGTAGGGATATATAAAATCGCTTTGTGCCGCGGCACAGTAATGAGATAGCATTCTTATCAAAACTCCATTCATTTTTTCGCACAAACCATCTGTAGCAGGATGATATGAGCTAGTATATATTTTGTGCGTGTTCGTTAATCTACATACTTCGCGCATTAAGGTACTAGTAAAATTTGCTCCTCGGTCTGTTAGTAGCTCTTGTGGGGAACCAAAACGACAAACTATTTCGTTAACAAATATTTGCGCCACTGTTTCTGCAGACTGATTTACCATAGGAAAACATTCTACCCATTTAGTGCAATATTCGATGAAAACTATTATATATTTGTTTCCTCTCTCAGTTTATGGTAAAGGGCCTATTAAATCACAGGCTATCCGAGTCCATGGTTCTGGTACTGGTATTGAATGCAGTGGCATTTTTATTTTGGTATGAGGATTATTTTTTGCATTGCATGAAGGACAATCCTGCAACCAAGTTTGAATGTCCTTTCTCATATGCGGCCAAAAATAAAATCTGGCAATTCTTGAGTAAGTTTTGTCCAATCCTAAGTGTCCTCCGAAAATTCCTTCTTGAAATTCAATAAAGACGCTGTGTCTATATGATGCTGGTAATACTAACGTAAGTTTATCATTTTGCTCTAAATGATACAGTATGTCGTGACGCAAGCGAAATTTATCAAATTCTTTTCGCACATATTCTTTATCGACAGCAGACAACCTTCCAATATATGGTATTCCTTTAAGCTTATTACTGATTGCCAAAAATAGTGGATCTTCTTTTTGTAAGACTTTCACATTGTTTACATCGGATACTGCACGCATAACAGTTGCGCATGCTAGTTTTTGGTTTGGAACTTCAGGCAGTCTGGACAAGGCATCAGCATTATTGTTGACACGACCAGGCCGATATTTAATTATCATGTCGGATTCTTGTAATTTTAATGCCCATCGAATAAGTCGGGAAGATGGGTCTTTGTGAGTAAATAACCATTTCAACGGAGCGTGGTCGGTTACTACGACAAATGGCTTGCCCCATACGTAACATCGAAACTGTTGTACTCCGTATACAATAGCTAAAGTTTCTTTTTCTACCGTAGAAAAGTTTCGTTCGCTTTTGTTGAGTGTTCTACTAGCATATGCTACAGGGTGTTCTGTAGATTTCTCTCCCTGTGACAATACTGCACCAATTGCGAAATCGTTGGCATCGGTATGTAGAATAAATTGTTTCTCGAAATTCGGAAACATAAGTACTGGAGAAGAACATAGCTTTTCTTTCAAAGTGTTGAATGCAATCTGTTGATCATTCCCCCAAGAGAATTTTGTATCCTTCTTTTGCAATCTTATAAGTGGCTGTGCTATAATAGCAAAATTTTTTATGAATCTACGATAGTATGAAGCTAGTCCTAAAAATTGTCTAATCTGTTTGATACTAGTCGGAGCGGGATGATTTCGTATCTTTTCAGCATTTCGCGGGTCGGGCTTCATCCCTTCCGCTGATACTATGTGTCCCAGATAATGTACTGATGTTTGCATAAATTCACACTTCTTTGGTTTGAATTTAAGTCCACAATCCTTGAATCTAATAAGTAATTTTTCCAAATCGCGTAAGTGCTGTTCAAAGGATGTTGAATACACGATGATATCATTGAGATAGACTAAACATGATTGATGCTGGATTCCCGATAAGATTAATTCCATTGCTCTTTGAAAGGTCGAAGGAGCATTACACAACCCAAAGGGTAATCTCTTAAATTGAAAAGTTCCATAATATATGGAAAAACACGTTTTTGTTTTAGAATCGTCGGCCATCTTTAGTTGCCAATAACCAGAAGATAAATCTAAGGTAGTAAAATATTTCGCATTAGTGAAATTATTTGCAATTTCTGTTATGTTTGGTAGTGGATAGCTATCTTTTACAGTTATGGCATTGAGCTTTCGAAAATCGACCACGAATCTATCTGTTCCGTCTCGCTTCTTTACTAAAATTATTGGGGATGCATATGGACTATTTGCAGGCTCAATTACGTCTGCTGTTAACATTTTGTCTATGTGTTCACGTAAAATAGGTTTTTGTCTTTCTGGAATTTTATACGGTTTTTGTCGAATTGGGATTTCGTTTTCTGTTCGAATGTGATGTCTAACGCCGTCGAACAGACCAAGGTCGAATTCATTTAATGAAAATACTGCTTTATATTTGATCAAAAGTGCAGTTAATTTCTGTAATTGCCATGACAGAAGTGTAGTTGGGAGGATAAATAAGCGTAGAAATTCCTCGTTTGATAGGTCAAAATGCGGAATTTGATATTGGTTTGTTTGTGATTTGCTCATTGAAGGATATTGTATTGCTTCTCCTATCGGTCTTCCACGATTAAGCTGTATAGTTTCTTGAGAATAATTGGTAACTTTTAGTGGAATATTATCGTTTTGTGAATATGCCAAGCTAGCAGCGACTAAGATATTTGGATGAATTAGGTTATGCGGTTCAAAAAGTATTTCCTTCCAGTTAGTGGCGTCTATTTCTCCAGATACCATCATTTCTGCTCTCGGTGGAATTGTTATATCGTCGGCCATTTTAACTAAACAAACTTGCTGTTCAATTTCTGGAATTTCCATAATTTCTTTCACGTAGTCAATTGTAATAGGGCCTAATTTGGAAAGTATATCTGTTCCTAGGATAACGTCAAATGGAGCATCTTTCAGAATTATCATGTTTTGCTTAAGACAGGTGTCACCAATTTGAGTATCAGCGGTAACTTTACCTAGCAGAGTTAACTTGCCCCCATTTACTCCTTTTGCTGTAGTGGTAGTTGGCAAAATTGGCAACTTTAATTCCCTATGAAGCTTTTGACTTATTAGTGTTATTGAAGATCCAGTATCTAAAAGTGCATTTACGCAGCGATTTTGAATCTTAATTACAATGACTGAGTTTCTTGTTTTTTCACACGCTGCTACAAGCGAATCGGTATTGCTTGGCGTATAGTTGATAGGCCACGTTTCGGATTGCATAGGATTAATGTCTGTAGATGCTTGGCTTGTAAGTTTAGAAGATTCTTGTATATTACATGCCTGATTTTGCAAATCTGAGTTATGCGGTGGAGCTGATGGCTGTGCCGTACTGTCCGATATTGTTGCTATGTAATCTCTTTGTCTAAATCTTAATTGAGGCATTCGCCATGTTGGTAGGCGAATCGGAATTCTCTTATGGATAACTCGTAGAAATTTATATAGTTGCACTGTAAAAATTGCACATACGAAAAATACCCATACTTCGCGCCAATTAATTTGAAAACCTAACAAGAATCCAAATGCCGATTTATGAGCAATCGTATTTATCACGTTTCTAGATGCAGTTTCGATTTCTGCGTCAGGGTCTACGCCTAGTTCTTCAAGTATGCGTTGATGTCGAGAAATAGCTTGAAAATGTCATTAGTAGAGTGTCTAGGTGAAAAATCCTTCCAGTCGTGTACAGCCAAATTATGGAATACTGTATGTGGGCTATCAGGTAATGCTGGCCAATTGAAGGTGAATACGGGCAATCTATCCGTGGATGATAGCTCACTTAATGTTCCATCACTTTTGTAATTAAAGCATTTATTTGATATGCAAAGTGGTATTTAGCGATTAGGCTCACAAGGAATTTTAGGAGAATGATGCTGTATTACACTCGTAGATGGATTTAAATATCCTGATCTATTATGGCCAAAAATTCTAAAGGTTATTGGTATCCTAGAAGTACACGATGTATTCATGGGTTGGATTTCGTAAGTTTCTTTGGCTGCAAGGCCATACTTCCAGGGGCGACCGACTGGAAACCACTAACCATTGGTTAAAGGCTTCAAATGGTTAGACTAACCCATGCTGGGCGACTAGAAGGCTAAATCAACGGTTACCGTAGCCAACGGTTAGTGCGTCATGGGTTGACGAATTTCTGGCGTAATCGTTGGCTGATGAAATCGGCCAATTAGAGATGAGAATAGCGCAATTTCCCTAACCGTTGGTTAGGTTAACCTATGCTACCGAATAGAAGACAGTTTAAGCATGGGTTAGCGTGTTCGAATGTTAAGGTAACTGCGGGAAGTTAGATGAGACCGGCAGCATTTGTTGGTTAGTTCTAACCAATGGTTACTGTAACCCAAAATTCCTAACTTTACTCAAGAGCAAGGTTAGTGTCAACGGTTAGTGAAACATACACCTTCTACACATTATTTTCACGCACATTATTAGACATAGGCCTAGTTATGTGGCGAAGTGAAGCGATAGTTCGTTTTTCCACTGAGACGAATAATAGAGCTTATAGAAATAGAATCGATCCTTTGGAAGCGATGAGCGAAGATGCGTTCTTTGCTCGTTACCGATTTTCTAAAGAAATCTTCACTGATCTTCTGCAATTGTTGGAATTATCATTAGACAGAGCTACTAGAAGGTAAGACTGTCTAATTTCTTAATCATACTATATATGCTTGCAATATGCAGATATACAGTTATACATTAAAGTATTGATATATGTTCTTGGTGAAAGTCTGTGAACATAGGCCCTAACAGAAAACAAAGGCAAACGTGCATTATTAGGATCACCACCTCACTTCTGATAGGACTTTTACCCCACAGCCAGGGATAAGGAATATATTCAATTGCTTGGAAAGTAAAAAATTGTAATATCTCCAGCCAATTATTTTTTACTGAAAACGTATCACTCGATTAATTGAAGATGTTATTAATAACAAGTAATTAGCCATTATTACAAACGTAGCTCGAAATACTAAAACATAAACTTGATTAATGAAATGATAACAGACAATCACGTTTGCCATATATCTTATATCATCTTATGAGAAATTTTATTGAACTAAGAAGTACATTGAATGCAAAATCAGGGTTCGTACGGTTTCTGGGAAACCTGGAAAAGTCAGGGAATTTCAAAAAATAACTGGAAAACCTGGAAAAGTCAGGGAATTTAAGAAATTCTCTGGTAAATCTTAGAAATTGAAGAATTTTCATTATTGAAAAACAAAAATGCTAAACAAAGATACACCAATTTATGAAACAAAAATGTTCGGAATTTTTATGAAAGATATTTACATTTTTTTAATTCTTGTAATGCCTTGTAATTGCGTGACTACTTATTGTAGTTGAGCTGATGCAATGTACTGATTGGTTCTGAATTTTTTGTTTGAATTGTTCTGAAAATTGTTGCTCAGATTTTCGAATACATACTGTCGGAAAAATCAAATAAATTTTTTCTATTATTCATGTATCTGTGTAATCATTTAAGGGTATAATAAGAAACATCTCCAACACTACAATGATCGTTGGCCAGTCTTATGGGATACGATGGAGTGCACGGTCATTTATTGGTGTAATCTTTGGCACTCATCATATTAGTTATCATTCTTCTTTGAGATATTGATTTTAATCAAATCATACCTTTGCTATATATTTTTCATCTGTACCTGAATTCCTACTATAACGGAGTGCAGACAAGTAGATTTACGTAATAATGCAATATTAGCTAAAATATTTCTGTCTAGTATGAATATTTGCAGTAGGAAGTCTGATTTTTGTCTCTTATCGATGACCCCATGATTTGTAATACATGTATGTTCATTCAAATTACGTATATGGACTAAAAATGAAGCTACATGAGACGTGGGTCTCAGAAAAGCAATATTATGTATCTTATTAGTGGGTAGGATGCATTTGCTGACTGGGGTATTCAACGAATGAGACGAAAATAAACTGTAAATGCTTAATGATGAGAATTATTATCTGTTTTGGTCTCATGGAACATTTGAAAATTTTCTGGAAAACCTGGAAAAGTCAGGGAATTTTTGATAAGAGAAGCCGTGCGAACCCTGAAAATACCGAACGGTACAAAATTGGATGTTGATATGTTTTAATTATTAGTAATTACCAGATATTTCTAAAGTAGACTACCGCTGTTAATGTGCATGGTGTATGTGTTACAGTAACTATAGCCTGTCCAACTATTATTTACGTATTCATCGTATCGTTAAAAAGATACTATAAATACCAGTACACGTACAAATATTGCATTGTGTGTTTTTTTTATTTCTCGATTAGGTAATAGCTACTTGTGCAATACTGCATCACTCTAAGCCAGTGGTTCTCAACTTTTGGTGTTCTATGGCCCCTTCGACGTTAATCGCTTTAATGTGGCCCCGTGTTCTATAGGCTACATACTTTAATTATTTCTTTCAATTTCTTCTGATACTACACAATACTATTAAATTGTATGTACTAGTAGTAAGTAAATCTACACCACTGGACCGCGCAAGATGGCCGCCGTCGACCGACCTCCCCCCCCCTCCTGTCAGACTAGGGCGTCGGCCCTAGTCCGCCACCTGGTTGCTTCGAGTCCGACTCCCCCCCTGGAACGACGGCGTTGCCAGAGGTTGTTCGTGGTGCGCTCTCCAGGTTGGCGTGGTGTGCCGGCCAGGTTGGAATGGTGGAAGTTTGGTGCGAGACCACTCCCATCGTGTTTCTCGTCAAAAGTTGGGTTAACAAAATTTTTCCACCCCCCCTCGGCAGCGATCTTCTAATTTTGGTTCTAGTGGATGGATTTTGTCTTATAGATACTCATTTGAAAGAGGAAAAAAAACTGCTCAGTGACATTTTTGTTGCGAGTCAATCCAATCAGCCGTTCAAAAGTTAGAGCTGTTACAAGATTTCACGTCGGACCTCACCTGAAAAAATCCTAAGTGTCAGAGTGACTTTGTATGGGAAAAAAATTTTCCAAAGTGTGGCATTTCGACCTGGGACCCTGACCAAAATTTGTTTCATCAAATTTCACCGACCCCCCCCCGGCAGCGATCTTCTAATTTTGGTTCTAGTGGATGGATTTTGTCTTATAGATACTCATTTGAAAGAGGAGAAAAAACTTCTCAGTGACAATTTTTCTGCGAGTCAATCCGATCAGCCGTTCAAAAGTTAGAGCTGTTACAAAATTTTAGGTCAGACCTCAGATTTGACGAAAAAATCCTAAGTGTCAGAGCCACTTAGTATGGACAAAATTTTGAAAATTTTTCCGAAGTATTTCGACCTGGGACCTTTACCAAAACATTTTTCATCAAATTTCTCCGAACGGTAGGGGGGGAGGGGGGTCAGTGAAAAGTGATAAAAAAAGTTTTGGTAAGGGTCCCAGATTGAAATTCGGAAGTTTAAAATTTTTCAAAATTTTCACCACACTGGAGCTCCCTTACTTAGGAATTTTTTCACTTGTGGCATGTTACATGGCCATGTGCTGACCCACCCACTTCCCGTACTCACATGAAAATGATGAGACGAATCGTTTGCAACAAACCGCATGTCACTACGATGAATACTTTCGGAGATAGAGACGTTTTAAGTTTTCTTCCGAGCATGTCCAATTCCCGGCAACGTAAGTCTGATCACTTCATCGAAAGACGAGGTAGCGACGGTCGTCGCTCTAAGCTCCCGATATCGGGTGTTTCAAAGGACTCTATCTTTCGAAGTAGGCAAGCTATCTTCTTACTTCAAAGTTTGTGTGATAGAGTTTGATAGTGTCTTTACTACTGATAAAATTTTTTAAAAGTAGTATGAGTAGTAAAATGCAGGATTTTTTAAAATTCTTAATTTTCAGTTTTTTCAAAGTTTTAACATGTAGTCTAAGGTTTTTAAGTATGCTGAGTTCAAATCTGCTATCAGATTTGAAATTTAACTAAGTCTAAGGCAGCTTTGAGGGGTTAGATCCCAGCTACTGATCACTACCTTTGACTCGGCGTTGCTGTTACCACTTCGGGGCAGTGACAATGATGTCTTCAGCTGTAAATAGCGGGTATCGGGGAAGATCTTTCACTTCCCTAGTGATCAGTACAAGGCCTTCGGGCTGTCGACGGGATCGAGTGCCACTCACTACACTCAAATCTATCATTCCTCACTAAGTGTTATGCTTTAGGCTG